>JANHGB010029253.1:0-96469 GCA_026283785.1 Coracopsis vasa
GTGGGGAGAGGCAGAGGTGCGGGGAGGGACCGGGAGATGGGTGTTTGGTGATCTCTTCCTTTCTCTTCTCCCCTCCTTCCCCCCCTTCCCCCTTCTCTCTCTCTCTCAAGGACGAGGTGAAATCCCTTTAGTGGTCATGAGGCGGCTTCAGAGACAAACACCACAATGCGAGTGCAAATAACAAAAAGAAAAAAAAAAAAAAGAAAAAACACGAGAGGGAGAGGGAGACCGGGAACAATGGGGGAGGAGAGGCTCGCCGCGCCTGGCCGCCGCCGGCACCCCGGCAGGAACAGGAGCAGGAGGCGGAGGAGGAAGGCGAGGTGGCGGCCGCGGGGAAGGGGCTGCGCGGGGAGGCTCCTCAGAGCAGTCCCGAGCTCCTGCCCGCCGGCCGCGCACCAGGGCAGCCCTGCGGCTGCGTCGGGGCGGACAACGGTAAGTGACGCGCCCGCCCCAACAGCCATCGCCGCCACCATCGTCATCCTCACCGTCCCTCGGGTGGGGAAGAAAGCGGGGCGGCTGTCCCCCGGTTGCACGGGAATGCGGCGGGGGGCACCGAGCCCTTTCCGCCTCTCGTCCCCGCCCGGGAACTTCTTCACCGAGCGGGGCTGCCGCGGGTCCCGGGGACGCCGCTACCGTTTTCCTCCGGAGAGGCAGGCAGTCCCCCTCCCGCTCTCCGCTAACAGTAAACATCCGAGAGTTGTGTGTCTGTGTGCGTGCCCACTAGCACCTCCCGCACCGGCCGCCCCTATCACACCGGTGCGACCGCGCACACGCACGGCCGCCCGCCGCACCCTTCAGCCACCCCCCTCCTCACCTCTCTCTCCTCATTTCCGTGACCCCCGGCCGGGCGCACGACGGGGAAGCCAAAGTTTGGGGTCCCCCCGCGCCCTTCCCGGGGCCGGTGACCAGGCACCGCCCCAAAAAGCCGCCGCGGGTTTGGGGATCGCCGCCAGCCCCGCGGCCAGCGCCGCCGGTGCCGTCCCGCCAGCGGGGTTACCTCAGCGGCGGGCGGCCTGATACCGGTCCCCGGGACGGACGGGCCGGGCAACACCCGCCGTGTCACCGCTTCCCTACGCAGGCGGGCAGCAGCCTTGCCCCGCAGCCCGACTCTGCCCTGGACCCCCCGGGTTACCTCCTCCTCATCTCTGCCAGGACCCCCCCGCCGCTCCTCGCTCGGGTGAGCGCAGTCGTGTCCCGGGCTGGTCCCGCGGGGACCCAGCTGGTGGGTCACGGGGCTCCGCGTACGAGTTGGGGTACGTCCGTGGGTTTGGGGTCGGGGGAGGGTGGATTGTGTTCTCCTCTCGGCAGCCCTTTGCTCTGCCCGCACTTCATACAGCTGACCGGGAGCAAGCACCGCGGTGCCCCGGCGCGGGGAGAAGAAGCGGCGCGACCGGCGGCCGCAGCCCGGGGACACGCAAGGGGGGACCCGGCGGTGCTGCTGCTAATAAAGTCACGCTCTGGAAGTAAGAGGTTTCTCTCCCTTGTTTACTTACGGGGTCTTTTATTTTTAATGGAGCGGTTCGTACACGTGCTGCTGTGGAGCGGTGCAGCCGGCTTAGGCGGGGTGTGCGCCTGAGAGTGGGAAACAGCGCTAAGCCAAATGGTTCAAAGAAGAGCAAGTTCGGTTATTATTCATCTCCACGAGGGAAGTCTTATCTTCTACAAATATTTGATTCTGGGACAAGTCCAATAATTAACAAGAACAATCAAACAATTTCACTGCCTTCTCAGGGATTTAAAAAGTCATCATCTGGAATTCATGAGCATTACAACCGGTTTTTTTTTCTGCTTGGATGCATTATTGTATATGATCTTTTCAGTGTGTGTGCGTCCCTAAGTAATTTTTCCCTTTGATGCAAAAAGATGCAAACCATTAAGAGCACAGATAATACTCACAATTGCTGAGTCAGTGAGACTTCAGCCCTGTCCGTAGGAGTGGGGAGAGAGGGTGGTAACCCTGATGGGAAAAGGGAAAAACAACACCAAGAAAAAAAAAGAGGTGGAGGAGTGTTTCTTTCTTGGCTTCCTCCCTACCTCTGTGGCAGGAACTCCCACGGGCGTCCTGTGGGTGGGATGGGAGCAGTGCAGAGCTAAGGCATGGTTGCATGGCACGAGAATGGCCAGTGATGTAGAGGTGCAAGCATCTGTGCTCCCAGCTGGCCCCAAAACTCCTCTTACCAGAGAAGAAGCCAGACTGGGAAAGGAATGGGAGTACCAAGCTCTGCACCAGCATTTCTGACGGAACAGGAGCTTGGGGTGCCAGGGAGGCAGTGTGGCTTTCAGGACCTGTGGTGAGCCAAGCAGGCCAGATGGGTAGTGCTCCATGGCCCAGCTGTACCCCCAAAATACCCCAAACCACTCAAACTTGCCTCATCTGGATCAAGCTCAGACATTGAGAAAGGTGCCCACATGCTGAATGGCAGAGTTTTACCCTGCACTGCCCCAGTCACCAAATTCTGTCCAAGATCTCACAGTGATCACCAAAGTCACAAGCCCTCAGTCCATGCCTGCTCATGCAACTCTCCAGTCTCATGGCTGGCAGCCCCAGTGATGGCACAGGTAAGGAAATACATTGGGCATGGAGCTCCACTCACCCTCAGGTAATCTCAGCCCTTGGGGACCTACAGCCAGACTTCCCTGTGTTAGGCTGATAGGGGAATGTGTCCCCTCCCCACAACTTTCAGAGCTCTTTTCTGTTGATACAATTCCCACCCAATTTTTTCATTCCTTCCAGCCCCCCTTCACTTCTTGCTTTATGCCAACTTTTACAATCATGATGAAGTTCCTTGCAGTTTAACACAAGAAAGGAATTACAGTGACTGGGTCCAAAACTAATCTGGAGTGAAGAGAAAAAGCCAAATGCGGGTGCATTTTATTGAAGATCAAAAGCACAATGGTGTGAGATTGTATTATGCTCTCCACAGGAGCTGTATTTTTCTACTACTACAATAGGATTAAGGTGTTCAGTGGAATAGAGAATTACAAGGGGAAAAAAAGCCCCATTGGACTGGTACTGGCTGCATTTGAGTTTCTCTTAAATAAGGGCAATATTTCATCCCTCAAGAACTCTATCATTCTGTTTCCAAACACTTTAAAACAATAATTGTAAAGGCCAATAATAATTTGATTTCTACTATTTGTTGCTGAGGATTCATCCTACCTTTTGATATATATATATTTATATAAAGGATGTTACCATTTCTACATTTGCTCATTTCAAAAACTTCAGTCAACCAGATGCTTTTGAGTCAAAACTAAAGACAATGCCCTTATTTAGCCCTGCATATTTGAGAGCACAGGATGTTAAATGTTAGTATACACAGGCTGGACACAGCTGGCAGCACAGATTCAAGCCACTTTTCCACCCTGAATAACTAAAGAAAGCACAAAAGAAAATTTTTGGCATGACTTACCCAATGAAAGGTAGTCTCCTGTGCAAAAAACTGCTACCCGTTTTAAACCAGAAATTAGCAAAGCTTTGGCTAACTTTCAGTTTCCCAATACCAGGGAATCAGAATGGTTTAGATTGGAAGGGACCTTATAAGTCATCTAGTTCCAACCCCTTTCCACTGGACCAGGTTGCTCAAAGCCCCATCCAGGCATGGCTTGAGCCTGGTTCTCTTTCAGTGTTCGTGGAACATGATTGTGTTTAAACAACAGGTGTCATCTCCCCTTTAGAGTGAGCAGCATGCACCTAGAGATCGACTTGTGCATGCCGAGTCGAAGTGGTTGATATACAGGTCCGCTTTCACTGAACTGACCCCAGCCACAGGTTTAGCAATTGCCATTTTAAGCATGACTCTGTAGGATAAAAACAGACAGGTAGATCTCTCTGCTCGCACAGGACTGATCTGGTGCCAGCTCTCCCTGGCTTCATCCCTTCAGTACCGCTCTTCACAAGTGACTGTGTGTGCCTTCTTGCCTCATCCTTCTGAAAAATTCAGAGCACTCCAGTGTTCTACTACATTGCAACCTGGAGCACTCACTTTCACAGGAGCTGGCGTAAAATCCTACGTTTCTCATATGGAAGTGTTTTATTGCTACCTTTCAGAGGTATAAATGACAGCATTGAAGAGCAAAGCCTGAGTCCTATAAACCAATATTACCTTTGTGCCAAAGTAATCCAATTAAAGAGGTACTGTGATAACCTTAAACCATATCAAAATGAAGAAACCACTTAGGAACTTACAAACATCTGTTTTTGTATCAGAGTGCATCAGCACAAGAACACCCTTATGGGGTCCTAATCAGCCAAAGTATCACTCTCGTCTTCTACATTCGGCATGGCTTATCTGCTTCTCCATAATAAAATCAGGGTGATACTTGCTCTGATTTCTGTTAGCAGGAAAAGCCTCTGCTACTTTAATTGAAGCAATATGCTTCTATGTAGGTCCTGTGTCCTTTCCCCCAGAGGCAAGAGAAAATCCCAGGTGTGATATTTCAAAAAGACATCCAAAATAACTTTCTACAAAACATAAACCATGCTGCTGTTGTGTCCCTGGATATGGGTCTCTATCGAGTTTCTTAACTGGTTCCTCAAACTAAATGATGAGTTGTGTTTCAGCAGAGTAACTGCTAGTCTTAAATGCAGTTTGGATCCCACATTTAGGTCCTATTAATTAAATAAGGAATATATTTATTTTTAGTAGAAGGTGGATACAAAATCTGAAAGAAACAGGAAATGCTGATTAAATTAAATGTTGATTTGGTGTTCTGTAATTTAAACTATTGCAGGCATGTGGAATGATTAAAAAAAAAAAGGAAGCCAGTTGAAAAAGTTAAGATGCTTCCTTTTAGTTGTCCATGCTAAGCAAAAATTAAGTATTACAAGAATCTGTAAACAGCTTTCAGTTTCAGTAACGGATTAAAGGCCCAAGCAACACTCATCTATCATGCTACCGTTAGTAACTCTTAGATTTCAATGAGATTACTCACAATTTATAAATAATAATCATAATCAACCAGGACACAGAGATTAATAAAGACAGTCACAAGGATGGATTTAAGAAGCAGGCTGGAACTTCATTAACACAATATTTTCACTTGTCAAACAGTTAGGTGGGCCCAGTGCAGGGATTACAAAGCTACAAATTGGGCAGATCCTCCCAAATCTCTCTTTTAGAATGAGCTCACATCTGAAGCCCATCCCTCAACCCTTCCACAAGAAGGACCTAGACCCTCCAACACTTCATTTAGCTTTGCTTCTTTCCTAGGTACAAATCCAATTACAAAGTTCCAGTTTTCATTTCAGCCTTAGTCCACGCTGAATGTTACCTAAAATTTTCCATAAATTCCAACAGATGAATAAATGTGTACTATCATTTATTCCAAATCCAACTTTTCAGCCTACCTGTGACTCCATGGTGCCAAAAAGGCCATGAAAATATTTTATGCCTCCCCCAACTATATTTTAACAGAACATACCTTTCTTAATATCAGATTACCTCATCAAGTGACAGCATCCCAAGATCAGAGTTTGCATGTCATGACACAGAAAGAGAGGATTAATGTAACCTAAGGCAGCAAGACACCCAAACTCTAGGTCCACTTACATGGCTACCAAAAGCAAGGGAGCCAGTCAAGGATCACAGCTAGTGATCTCATGCGTATGTTCTGGCCGTCCCCTTTCTTTCTTGGCTGTTTACCACACCACCAGGTTAATTAACAGTGTTTTTCATGGAGCCTCCACTGGAGGTGGAAGAAGCACTTGCAGGATGAGAAACCATGTGGTGATGCTTACTTACATATGGAGACCACTAAGAAAGTGTCTTGCATGGCTCAGCAGGGGTTTCTTAGGACTAATTAGTCAGGCCAGACCATTAGGACAGCACAAGTGTGATACTTCCAGACCCCCAAGTAGTCCAGGTATGTCAGCATGGCGCAGCATTCTGCACAGCCTGCATATTAAATTCAAGCAAGGACTGCAACAAGGTTTTCAAAGCGACCAGGAGTTTTGGGTGCTCTAGGAATTGGAGAAGTTGTGGTGTCTGAGGTGGCACAGAGTTTTGCAAAAGCAGGTGTCTGAGGTTTTTTTAAATCTAGCCCCATTTGTTAACACTGGTGATGGACTGAAAAAGGAGGTAAACAAAATCATCTGCGACTTCTGAAAAGAGAGGCCAGTTCCTGTGAGTACATGTTTGCAGGACTGAGCACTTAGTGTCTTATCAGTAGCACAGGAACAGGGATTTGTATATACTGTTTTAGTAAGATTGGTATCTCTACAGTGCTCCTTAAATGAAAGCAAAATAAAAAAATGCTGTAAAAGGACAGAAAAAATGATTCAATTTCCCATTATTGCCAAAAGCTTCTAATTTTGAATATAACCAACCTTTGTGCCAGTAGATAGAGGGGGGGTTAAATATATATTTAGGTGCAATAATTAATATTAAAATAAATCGAAACAAATTGTGACCCTGTTTAAAATTTAGCACAGCTGCTTTATGTTTATTATCCAGCCCATACACAGTAAATAGTACCCTCAAGAAAAACAAACAAACATAACAAAATCAAACAAAATTTAAGTAAAGAAGTGGCCAAATCCCCAGTCAAAGACACTGTTCTTTAATTTGTGATCTTTGTTTGAAAAATCATACAGCGTATACAATTTTTGCTACAGCATTCTTCATGTAAAGTGTTTTCTTGCACTATCATCTTTTGTGGAGTAACACGGCTCCTAATATCCCCAAATTACTATCATAAAAACAAAAAGGAGAGGAGGTTGCAATGCAGCGAGGTGTCATTTTGTATTTGTAACAGAGCAATCATTGATTTAAAATTGGCATTGGAGCTCCTTTTCTGAAATGATTGCTAGGTTAGGAAACAACAGTTTAAACAAGAAAGATCTGAATTTCTGAAGAAAGGCTCAGATTTAGCACACGTCCTAATCTGTGTTTTGACTATTAGACCTGCACATTTTTCAGTGTGTGCACGTTCTATTTCTATGGAAGCATCCTATAGTAGTGCTCATAAAATCGCTGCCTAGAAGGTCACAACATCTTTGTATTTCACCTTTAAAGAAATCACAAGTCTTACAATGCCAGATAAATAAAATTCTCTTAGAAACTTAAAGCCAGTTTCACCTCATACACCTGCTTGTGTGGTTACAGGTATGCAGTGAAGGATAAGCAGTGCAAAATATTTTATGATCTGCTTTTACAGTGTGTAGGCATTCAGGCTGCTCACTACAAATGACTGCACAAGGTGAGAAGCACTGGAGAATCAGGCCCCAAAGATTTTCTATACTGGATCAGATCACTGGTGCATTAAGTGTGTCACCTCACAGCTGGATGTTCCAAAATGAACCTAGCTATCTCTGTAGTACTGTGGGAACTACTCTGGCAGTCAGATTGCATCCAGGAGAGGAGACTGGGGTTTGTCTTTTATTTTCTTAGTGTAGCTATTCAGAACTGTCTTCATTTGTAATCAAATTGTTCAGACTTCTTTAACGGTTAAACAAGAGTATCTGACTCTTCTTATTGAACAGGATGTAAGACATGGCATTAGAAATCATAAATGGCATGGCAGGGGGGGACACACAGAGCACGGCACAACAAACAAACAAAAACCAAACCCAAACACATTACTTTCTCACTATTTTCATGTTTTTGTGGTATAAGAAAATAGTCCACAATATCAGAAACACATTATAAGTATGCCATAATTTACATCATATTTTATACCGCAGAGCTATTTTGTGGAACTTTACAGCTTTGTATAGTTATCCATTTAAGTCAGAAATGTAACAATATTACATAAACAATAATTATATACAATGTGCAAATATCACCTAGCTATAGGAGGTACCAGATATCAGCAACATGAAGTAGCAAAGATATATAAGCACACAAAGCTGTCTAAATCTCTCAGAGGTTTCATACGCTGAACCTCAGTGAGAATGAGATTGCAGCTCGCTGCTAGTCAAGCACAGATATTCCTAAAACATTTCAACATGCTGATTTCAGCATCTGAAAAATCCAAAGCCTTCTCTGTGCAGAAGAGCAGAACTTGTAGCGCACATGTTGAATACATTGATTCTAACTGTCACATACCTGCGGACTGAAAGTCAATGGCACTTACATGTGTCCCTAAATAGCTTTTCTGGAGCTCAGTTTCAGCCACCAAAAAAAAATAAACCCACAGAGAAAATGCATGTGCGTACAGTCACAAAGCCCCCCTCTTATGCTACTGGTTTGTATACTGTTTTTTAAGAGTTTCATGTCAAAAATATTTTTAAACACATGCCATATGACTGGTGATCTGGCTTCCCCAGATCACATCACAGCACATGAAAGCTTTCAAGGAGAACATGTGTCCCACCATCCATTCACTCTCAGTCACTCTGACAGATAAGGCTTGATTGCAAATCTTTTGCCAAAAAATAAAGGTCGTTCAGGAAAGTATTTTTTACCTTTGGTTTTGGGTTTGGTTGTTTTTTGACTCTGACAGAGCTTCTTCTCTCCAGACAAAACAAAGTAAAGAGATGAGTAAACCAATGATCTATTTCTGAAAAATGTTTATGTGAAGATAAACCTGAAATTTCACTAGTAAAAACAGCTTTTGTTTTGGATTGGTTTTAATGGGCTTATTTTCCTTGATGGTCATGTAGTCGAAACACCTGATTGCGTGTGATCCGCTGCTGCAGGTGAATAGCCCAGGGCCTGCAGTAGGGTTGAGCACAGGACTATGGCAGCATCTGCTGGAATACAGGGTGAGCCCCTGAGCAGTGAGTGTTCCTGGACAGGGATACCAGAGGTTTAGCTGGCACCAGTTTCAGGACACTGTGCAGAAGAGTCAAAGCAGGAAAGAAGGCCCAGAAGAGAAGATGGCAGGTCACAGGGATGAAATGAAGATAGAAGCAAAAAGGCAAGTGGCTCCCTGGAAACTGCAGAAATGGATATTTTAGGCATATCAAAAAAGCCACACACAGAACTCTTGTCAGACCAATAATGGAGCTCTGCATTAGTGGGCTATGAGTTGTTTGTATTTTATCTTTTAACTGACCTCAAAACAAACTGAAAAGCTTGGAAAACTCAGGTGGTCTCTGGTATGGACTTTTGTTCAGAAAAAATCCACAGTAAAACTCTATTATATTCATCCTCCAAGCCAGAAGCAGGGCTGGTATTTGTAAACACAGAGCAGGGATTAGAAGCTAGGCTTGCAGACAAAGAGCAAATCCAAGAGTTCACAGCAAGGGCTCTCCAACTATAATATTCCTGAAGTCCTCACACAGCTACCAGCTGTTTATATCTGGAATATTCTTCTCTTAGATTCATACTGATACTTTAATAGTAAAGACCTTCATGCAGCTGATTAAATTTTCCTTTTGAGAAAGGAGATTTTCAAAACCAAAAGTGTCTATGAGATAAACTAGGAGCCAAAAGGAAACAGAGACTGAATTTTGGTCAACAACAGGCATGGGACAAGAGGAAGAGGCACCAAGGAAGACTGCCAGGAGCTCTGAACAGCATCAGTCGTTAAGTAGTGAGCTTTCACACTGCTTATGGTAGTTAGGCTGCTCCTGGCCTTTTGGGGTTTTGAAAGGCTTGCCACATTCAGGATAATTAAATAATTAGTATTTGGTTTATAGCAGGTAGCAGTGTTTTACTTGGGAACAGTTTGCATCTCTTGAAGCACTCAGGAGCTGGAAAAGCTATCTTTTCCTGTTTCAGCTTCCTTTTTTTCACAGTCACAATCTATTTATTTGCTGAATAGTTGGAATGGCACTGAAAACTAATCACCATCCTACTCTCATGTTACCTTCCTCTACAACCTGTTTACCCTACTCACCCGCTGTTTTCCTAAAAAGCAGCGCACTGATAAGTGGCAGGATTACCATTTCTGTGGTGACACAGCTCATCACAGAAGAATGCACATAGATGAACGTTATTTTTGTAGCAAAAGGAATGACTTTTTTTGGACAGATTTATTCCACAGAGGTGGTAGGTGCGCGATCCTGCTTGTTACTGTAATTTACAAGCTCACATCTTCACCCCTCTTGGCATAATCAATTCTCTGATGATCAATGCACAGCCAGTGCTAGTATATGCATGCATGCGTGTGTCAGGCAATGAGTGTGCAATAGAGGGCTCAAGCTCCCCCCGATCTGTGAAGCATGTGAGCATCCTATGACTGCAAATACGCTCCCTTGCATAATCCTGAGATTAGCAAATTTCTAGCAAAGGATGTCAGACAGGAATGAGAGGAGGAAAAATGCTTAATGTAAGCACAGAGGAAAATCCAAGGTAGGAAGGTAACCAACAGGATTCATGCCCAGTTCCAGCTGCATCTCTGTCACTGCTTCCTGTGTGACCTGGAGTGAGAGGCATGTCAGCTCCTCTCACTTCAAAAACCCTTCTCTGAAAAATGAGAACAGAAGTAGGTGAAGCTATTTTAAAGATCCTTGGCTAGTTAGAAGACGTGTTGTACGAGTGCCAATTGGTTATAACCAACTTTTGACAGATAGGGGAGGGAAGGATAGCAGATCAAAAAATATGCTCCACTCAAACTGTAGCATTCATGAAAAATGTCACTGGCTGAAAGTGATTATCATCTTGGCGGCTGTGTTCAATGGGATCTGTGATCGCATAGGCAAAACAGCTAAAAGGTGCTAACTGGGCCTTCCTCAGGTATACTGGTAGCCACTGGTAATTTTAATCCTAAAAGGGCAGGAGTTTTCCAGAGATGCTCTTGTAGGAAGGTGCTGTTGACATTTTTAAGAGCTGTATTTCCACAGCTAGTGGTGGGTGCTACCTGGCAGGGTGACAGCTGGAGTCCCACACACTATATCTGTGTATCTGTATCTAATAACTCATCCCACATGTTTTGTGCAACTAGGAGGCTTCTAGACAGCATGGACAGTGTCTTCCGCATACATAGATATGTCATACCCACTATAAACTGAATCCATAGGCCAAATCCTTGCAGTGCAGACTGAGGGCCAAAGTTAAACTGTTTGGCTATTTCTTTTTTAATGAAAGATTCATAAGTTTCAGGGTTACAAAGTAAGTAAGTATACACATAGTCATGTGATATTTTACTTTACCATTAACATACTCTTTTTGACAAAACCAGCTGAACGCTATATACAAATGAAGCTATGGAGCTTTTAAGTTCAGGTACTGGTAAAACCGTTTGCCATGAAATTATGTTTCCATGTATGAACAGACACTGATTATTTCAATTCGTACAATGAAACCTACCACCAGAACTGCCCACAGCAGCCTCTGTTGAGTCCAAAAGAGAAAGCAAAGTCTTACAGATTTTGAGCTTGATATTTAACTGTTTAACAAACCTGGCTACAACTCTATGGCTAGCAGGTTGGTTCTGTTGGTTTTATTTCTTGAAGGCAAGCTGGTTCACTACTAGAGGTTCTGCTTTATAAAGAGAGAAAATAATTTCTACTTAGTACATTCATCTGTCTATAATCCATACAGTTCGCTACTGTTTAACTGGACCAATGATTCTTTCATTTGTGATGAACCATATTTTAAGTTGGGAGCAGCAGAGAGGAAGGCAAGCAAGCAACCAAGAAAACGCCTAAGATTAAGTCTTGCCTGGCGCACACAGAAGCATTTCCCAGAAGGGATGCCCCCTTCCCTCCTCTTCCTCCCCAAACATGTTTCTCTGCTACACCCTGCTTGGGCTCCTCACATAGCAAGAGAAGCGGTGGCTGCCTGGCATCAGTGCAGGCAGCTGGGTGCCTGCCCGGGGCTTGCTGCTGCTGCATGAGCTCAGTGCACCCTCCCCTGTGTACCTGGCAACAGACCAAAAATCCATTCTCATCTTTAGCAAAGATATATTTTTTTCCCCCATGATGTTTTGAATCCTTTCCTCAAGCTTTTGTTAGTTGCACTTGGAAGAACTCCAAGCAGTCCAGAAGACAAAACAATGTAATACTTCAAGAAACACAGCTCATTTGTGTGTTAGTAAGAGTTCACACACATAGTCACTCCGTGAAGGTACGAGGCTATTTCTTTCAAAGCAGTATCTCTCCCCCTCATCTCTGCCTTGCTGCTTTGTGACAGGGTATAACTGAGATGATCATCTGCTGAGGTAATATAAACCCTAGTGTCCCTGAATTCATTACTGCTATTAGTTAAGCAAGAGATAAACAGTCAAGAAAGGACTTTACTTACACATACTGTTACTTTGTATGTATACACCCTTTGTATGTGGATATAGAACACTGTATATTTACAGACAAAAGTAGTGAAACCTACGAGGGTGCTTAAACCTTGGCTTTTAATAGGTATGACTGGTTTCTTTCAAGCTGGAGCATTTATGATTTTAAATCCACAGTATCATAACTGTCTGAGTCCTGATTATTCCTTTCCTAAAGCAAGTTACTTGTTGCAGAAAGAAGTTACTCCATATCATTTTCTTAAAAGATTATTAAAAGACTTTCTCTTAGCATTTGGGTTGCCAGTTTGAACTGGGTGGCAAATAAGAGGTGGCAAAGTAATTAGCACCTCAGAAATATAACAGATTAAAAGCGAATATTTCTGTCTCATTTTGAACCCACTCAAACACAATGGATCTGTAAATTCAGCTCAGATTTGGAAGTTGTTGGGAGTGAATTCTGCTGAGAAGAAATTATGTTTGGAGAAGTTAGAGGAAGAATTGCAACGAAAAATGAAACTTGATACAGAATGGAAATCTGAGAAAATGAAAAATCTAAAAGATTAGATGAAAACTAAACATGGAAAGCTTTTTATAAAAAATACAACATTACAGGAGCCCAAACTGATTGAAGTCCTGTTTCAGTACATAGCATAAGCTTTAGTTTTGCAAAAAAAGGAGCTACTACAAGATAATTGTCATTGTATAAAGGAGAGACTTTACCCAGGAAAAAGTCAGAAGCCAGGTGATTTACTTATACCCAGTAATTCACAAGGATCTGATTCTGCAAAGTCGTTCTCTGAGTAGTATTACTGCTACACAAAGTGCCAAAGATACGGTGAGAGTCCATATGCATGGAGATACCCCACCCAGGCACAACACAAGACGTGGGAGGTGGAAAAAGCGAGGCTGAGTACAGTCCACACCAGCAGCCTTAAAACTTAGAGCCACAACTGTTCACATATTTGCTAATGAAGATTAGACTGTCCTTATCCTTAGAATTCAATAAATAAGCAGAAATACTTAAAATACGAAAGAAAGAGAAAGTTTGTATAGCAATTTTCCCTCTCCCTCTGTGCTAGTTTCCCCATTGGTATAACTCAGCCAGCTTTAATGCCTGTTATTTCTAATTTGCCATAAAAGAGGAAAGGCAATCAGCAAAGTTCATGTGCTCACATACACTTACACACATGCGTGCATCAATATATCATACATAATTTCTCGAAGTAAATATGTAGTGATTAATTTAAGATAAGAAATAATTGCAAACAGCATACTGGGTCATGGGTGACAAATCTAATCATTTACTGAGAGTAATGTATGCAGAAATAAACAAGATATAGCTTATAACCAATGTGTGGGAAGTTAGCTGTGATTCAGACAAGCGGCTGGATTTCTTGTTTGTGGACAGAAGGTTGAAATTTAAGCACTTAACAGACACCTCTCTAATTTCCTGGTAATTAATGATTTTTGTAACGGTTATTAAGGCCTCGAGTCATTGTACTGTCAGCTCATTATTGTATTTGTGAGTTAACTGTATCAGATTAAAATATAGGTGGACAAGAAGCAGCTCCATCTTATCTTGGGCTGTTGTGGCATTCTGAACTAGAACATTTAACCCCCTCTAGTGGAAAAAGTGAAAAGTGGGAAAGCGGCTCTAAGGAATTGGTCCCGGTAAGACACGGGCATCCCCGTTGCCTCTGTGATTGATAAATAAAAATTCCTGTGATCCCTTCAAATGCCCCCTGCTCAAAAAGGTGCAGCGTTACCGATATTTTACTGCAGGATGCAGGAAAGTACTTGTAATAGAACAGAGTGAAACGAAGGAAATAAGGTTTGGGCCAAGCATCCTGTTTCAGTCCAACAAGAACACAATTAAGCTGAGCCACCCTAAGAAGTTTCCTTTTAATAAACAGCCACTTCAATTACAAAGTCCTTTAGAATGTGGATGCTGAAACAATGTGATTAACAGAGAAAAAGAGAGAAAAAAAGACGACAGATACTAACTTTGCCTACCTTTATTTCTTACGACACATGTTTTAATGGGATGCATTCCCATTCCAGAGAAGGGGTCTATTTAGTTATTTGAATGGTCACATTCTCCTCTGCAAATGGGAATGAACTGAAACATGTTATTGTTGCACAGTCCTGTGGTTGCATGGTGTGAACACAGAACTATGGGCCTCACAGTCCTGAGCTGGCCAGGACTTCCGTCTTTATACAAGCCATTGGCTTTCTCTCATCTCAGTTTCCCCATCTTCAAACTAACGAAAATACTTACCCTCAGAGTTCCTCAAAGGTGAAGTGTATACTCAGCAGCAAGGAAAATTATTAAGTATATATACACAGCACGAGTGTGTAAGCACACAGCACTGGCTACCTGGGTTCCCAGGGTCCCCACTTTTGCATGCACATGAAAACTGGCCTGAGAACACTAAGAAATGGCATCTTAGCTCTGTGCTCCTTGTGCTGCTCAGGAATTCTTGTCTTGCAAAGACAGCAGTCTTTCAACACTGTCACCTCCATATTTAAATTAAAACAGTCAACAACTTTATAGGCACACTGCACCTCCTTTGGAGGTCTCCGAACCTCCAAAACAGGTCATTTGTATTTGGGTGAGAGCATGATAATACATTTTTTTCCCATTAGGCAAAATTATAATGGTGAAAGAAAAGCTTTAACAAACCACACTCTGCAAAGTCAGTTTAATCATGTTTTACCTATGCACAACTCAAATGAAGTTAGATTTAGATGGTAGATGGGGAATGGCACAAGTTTGTCACAGCAGGTTCCTTGCAGGAGAAAACTGAAGCCCGCTCACAGCTGAGCTCAAGTCTCCAGGAAGTTCCTGAACCTCCTCCTATTCCCTCTGCAGAGCAGTATGGACTTGCTGAATTTTAGGGTGGGATGATAGATCCATATTGCAAATGCAAATAGCAATATGCTATGTTGCGTTGGAGCTGGACAACTGTTTAGACAGGAGGAGCAGAGAGGCCTGTTCTTGTCCTTTTCTTCTTCTCATGGAAACTGAGAGTAGCATTTTCCTTTACACTCTTAAAAACTGTTTTCTCATTTTTGAAGATTAATATCAGCCATCAGGGTGGTAGCTGTGCGTGTATAATTCTATATTCTTCACTCAGTGTATAACCTCAAAACTCTCTGTTGATTTACAGAGTTCTGAAGTGCTGTTTGCACAATCCTGCCATATGCAAGTATGTACTACACACGTTTTTTTCATTGAAAGGTTCACGTTTACAGGTAATTTTCCAGTGTTCAGAAGAAGTAGTAAAAGTGGAAGTGTGAAACAAGTTGTAAGATGCTAGAAAGTGTCTTGCCAGATTCTAGAAAAGCTTCTCGGAATCAACACAGCTGGCCAGGAAATACCCCTGCCTGCAGCCCACGTTTGGTTAGTTTTTCAAAAAGGGGTTTTTAAGAGGTTTCATTTTAATGTTTTAATGTCACAGCAGATTGCGGTGCCTTCCAGTAATCAATCACTAAACCTGATTAATTCCGAGGATGCACTAAAGGGTGTGCTGTTATATAAAAAGAAAAGGGGATTCTACCCTTTTATTATTTGCATAATGATTGAGGACTCCCCTCAGCTGAGTGTTTGCTAATTTGCAAGACAAGAAATGAATGCTCACTTTCAACATGCACCTAGTTAAGTCCTACTGGAAACCCACGACTGAGACTTCTCTTTGCATGTTTGCATACAGCTGAACCTGTACCTTCCGAGCATTAAAGTGCTACTAGTGAGATTTTCAAAGCAGCCTGTGAAATTCACTGGGATTTTCACATGCAAGATTCTACTCTATTTTGAGAAACTGAGAGTACACACAGGTGCAAACAAAGATACTGATATAATTTGTAACCCAGAACCAATATAAAATAATTAATTCAAAGTCATAAATCAAAATCTTGCTATCTACTGTTTACATATGAGCAAAAAGGAGAATGGTATGACTTTCTAAATAACTTAAATAGCACACACAATAACTCATGCTGTGCTAGTGTCATTTGTTACCTGCATTAAAAGAAAACTAATCACGTAGGAAATGACCACTTGATCCTAACAGTGGGTCTTTGCTCAGTACTCTGTGAAAGATCAAAACAGCAAGGCAGTGCTTACTCCCCACTCAAAGAATTCCTTCTGGGACTCAAAGTTGGCACCTGCCTGCAGAAAATCACTGAGGTTAAATACGCAGCCCCACTGACACTTCAGGCACTATCCTGCTTATTCAAAGGACAAGCCAGTTTTGTATCCAGATGCATTTTTAGCACAATCAGACTTCCTACGTTTCCCACCACTGTTACTTTAACTAGATTTTTCTGTGTTTGGAAGCTTGAATGTTTTGGCAGGCTTTACAAATAGAAGTGCAGCTTTTGACCTCCGGGCATTATCCAAGTCCTCACCACACATTTATAAGCCTTAACGTAGCGTTAGTTTTATGGACGTTTCCGCTATCAATTCATGACAGTTTCTAGTCTGCCCAGTTCTCCTTTCCGATCAGATGAGCACCTGTTAGTCTCAGGACTGGGCAGCCCACATTAACTGTTCAGACACTAGCACAGCTTCCGAGATCAGCACTGACAGCACAGTGTACTTTAGCACTCTCACATTCTGGTTACAAGTCCCGTGGTCACACAAGGCTTGCTATCAACACTGAAAAGCTGAAAAAGCAGATCTACAAATGCAAAAGGCACTGTGATTAGCCAGTCACCAGCTGCCCTGCTTACATCTGAAAGGAGGCAGGTAACAGCTGTAAATGAGCACTTCAGAGCAAACAGGGATTATAATATACTTGGCCAAAACAGTGCCGGCCTTACTTATTTTCAGCAAACACCATAGAGAACCTCTGATGCTGAAGGTTCAGCAACAACATGTACAAAAATATATAGGTTTGTGCAGCTCAGTGCATGTTTTATAAGAACTGGCTTTTGATCTGTCTGTAAAACCCAGGAAGTCTGTGCATGCCTGAGCATCACGCTGCAAGAAAAAAGCTACACCAGCTTGATTGGTATCTGCCCTGCTCTATCAAAGCACAATATCTAACTTGCTTCTTCCCTTGTCTAATCACAGATGCACTGATTTGATTGAAAATATATAATTGTAAACTGAACACCTTCCCCATGTCATCATTACAGCATTTTGGAATGGCCTTGTACACTCAGCATGTGATGTGCTCATGGCCACAGCCTTCCCAGGCTTAATCAGTGAGTTGGTTCTATCATCTGCTCCAGATGAACAGTTTACTTTGCTCTGAGGATAGGTCCGGGGACATTTACAAGTGTGCTGGTTTTGGCTGGGATGGAGTTAATTTTCTTCATAGGAGCTAGTATGGGCTGTGTTTTGCATTTGCGCTGGAAAGTGTTAATAACACAGAGATGTTTTAGTCACTACTGAGGTAGTGCTTGGACAGAATCAAGGCCTTTTCTGCCTTTCACATCACCCTACCAGTGAGTAGGCTGGAGGCGCACAAGAAGTGAGGGGACACAGCTAGGACAGCTGACCCCAGCTGACCAAAGGGATATCCCATATCGTTTAATATCATGCTCAGCAGTATAAGCTGGAGAAAGAAGGAAGGGGGGAATGTTCGGAGCGATGATGTTTGTCTTCCCAAGTAACTGTTACACGTGGTGGAGCCCTGCTTTTCTGGAGATGGCTGAACACCTGACTGCTGAAGTGGTGAATGGGAAAGTTGTGAATGAATTCCTTATTTTGCTTTGCTGACCTATTGCTTTTGCTTTACCTATTAAACTGTCTTTATCTCAACCCAAAAGCTTTCTTACTTTTACCCTTCCAATTCTCTCCACATCCCACCAGGGGGGCAGTGAGAGAGCAGCTGTGTGGTGCTTAGTGACCAGCTGGGGTTAAACCAGCAAGTGAAACATTTCAGTTTACTGCATGGGATAATGTCTCTCTCTAGTGGCTAGGTACAGTCAGTATAGCAGCCTGCTTTACTTGCAGTTTTGATGACATTTTCTAGTTAAACAGTCACTGCCGTAGTCAAATTCTGTGCTAAAGGTCCCAGGTTAAAGCATGTTATTGCGCACATCATTGACATGCAGTCCTGACTTCACTAAACCCAATTACCAAATGCTCATTTTGCAGATTTTGTCGGTGGTTTAATTTTATAGAAAAAATGTTGCTTAGAAAGAGGTAAAAGTTGGTGAAAATACTCAAGGTTTGGGAATTTGTTTCTGGCTAGTAGATCTCAACCAAACTCAAGCTTTTGGCACTGCTAAGTCTCAGGACAGTTCTGAAATCCCAAGGATATATAAAGTTTAGACAGAGGATGAGAATAAGCTTTTCTCTCAGCTCCTGATGTATTTCAACTTTTTGTTCTCCTAAAAGCCAACAGTGTTCAAAGGGGGGAGGGAAATCTAATAAGAAAGTGTGATATTCAAGTGTTAAGAGGCTGCTATCTTGATATAAGTTCTGTCTTCCTCTACACTTGCTCAAAAACAGCAGTTCATTTCAAGTGATTGGTGACCAAAGGCCAGATTTGTGGAGGAAACTAGATGCAAAAGAGGTAACAGTTACACACCTAGAATTCTCTGCTGTGCACTGAATGCCTGCCCTTTTGAAAATCCTGTTATACATCCAGTTCTCTCAGAACAGTAGCTGACTTTCACCATTACTGATACACAGCGGATGCTTGGTAAAAATAAAGAAGGGATTTCAACCCAGCTTTTAGTGTCCAACCACCACCAGGGTCATTGATGTTGATTGGGGTGAGAACTTGTTACAGCAAGTTGCTAAGGGAAAGTCCATACCGCCACTGTCAGGGTTACTTGCAAAGTTAAGAGATTTCCATCTCTAAGTCTGCCTGTCTTGCAGTAAGACTCAGTAAAGCTTCAGGACTCAAAATCTCATGATGCTGTTTCTAATGCATGCCTGTCCAATTATACCAGCACAATGTGTCACGCAATCCCTTTGCAGATGTATTCCCAGTGCATCATTCCCAGGTCAGTTGTGTTGGGTGGTGGAGCACTCAGACTTTTGGCACATTGAGAACTCAGGACAGTTGCCCCCACCCCAGCACTCAGGTGGGGAGGACAGCGAGTAGACAGATGGGAACAAACCCACATTCTACCCTTGTGCTTCCCAATGCAGTGCAGCTTTGCTGCAGTGAATGGAAGAAACAGGAACTGCATGAAAAAGATGCTGGCTAGGAGAAGGGAAATGTTCTAATGCTAGCAAAAAAAACCTCACTGCTTTTGCATATGGCTAAGCCAAGAAGAAAGGAAACTTGGGGATGGGAATCAGCAAGGAAAGCTCTTCCACCAAATTATACACAAGACAGTAATTGGGGCTGGAGAAATTATACCCTCATGTTCTCCCAAGACTGCAAACAAGTCAGTGTCAGAAAAACAAGATCTAAGAACTATTTCCAGTTTTCCAGTCCCATTCTGCATTTCCTGGACCATGCTATTTTTTATTTAAGGTGAAACAAACAAAATCTAACCAACCAACAATAACAACAAGAAACAAGAGCTCCTAATCTGAGATGAGCTGCAGGCTTGGTATTTGAAAATCAACACATAGCTTGCTGTATCGTGTAGGGTCTGGCACTGCACTTATCTGGGGCAAACAAGGGCTTTGCCTAGTTCTAAGCCCAGTGAAATGGCAGAGTGTGAACTTTCGCAACTGTCTGAAGTCTCCAGTCTATGTTGAAGCATTGTCACAGGCAGGATGGTTTGCCAGCTTTTTCTCACTAGCCCCAGGACCAGGTAGGTTACAAAGGCAGACAGGAATTGGAGAAGAATCGGGCTGTCCTCTCCTGGAGCAGGACAGTAGATGCACCCCGAGGATGGTCGGGCATGCCTGACTGCTGCTAACAGGGGTCTGTCCCACTCTCTGCGGGTCGAGGCCTGCTGAAGCTAATGGTACATTTCAGCAGGGAATAAGGCCTGTGAATTGCAGCTGTACATGAATATTGATAATAGCCGCCAAACGCTCTTCTTTCTATCTCCCCTCCCAGGAGGGGTGAAGTGCTTTCTCAGCAAGGGTGAGACAGTGTTTCCAGTGAGGCAGGAAGGGGAAAATGGTCTCTCGTTTCTGCTGCCTTAGGGCTTACTATTGCTTGTATGAAAATTAGTGGTGAAGCTGCCGTTTACTTTGGAGGAGGCAGGATCAGACCCTCATTTTTCTGCCAGACAACACACCCTCATAATTATGTATTCACACCATATTTTGATAATGGTTCCTTACAGACTAATTAATATGAATGTTTAAGAAGTCTAGTTTTAATATGTTAGGACTGAAGGAGAGGCTGCAGTCCTGTGGGAGATTATACATATTTCCCACTGATGAGTACCTTAAATCTTAATGCGTATGGAGAGAAGGGAGCATATGAATCTAGAGAGAAAGATACAGACACTTCTTCTATAGGATGGATTTTATACAATTGAAAAATCAGTTTTCCTGGGAGCAGCAGTAAAGATTATTTTTAGTTTCTAACAAATGCACCTCTGTTTGAGGCCTAATAATATGCAAACACCAAAGCTTTTCCTGCCATCTAAAGGTGTGGATTCTCTGGTGACTCATAGTGTAAGTTGCGTTTGTGGCATCTCTCTCACCACAGCACTAACAGGGTCTTTTTCTTTTATCCAGACAGCTATTTTCATTAAGATTGCAGGGACTTAGCAACTCTGAAATTGCTATCTTTCTAGCAATTCTGCTTGATTGGCACAATATTTCCTGAGACAAAAGGATGGACAAACAGAGATCATCACTGCCTAAGACTTATTTCTGTAGGAAAACAGCTTAAAAAACAGTTGTAAAATGAAAATATCCTCCTTTCTTAAAAAACAACAACAACAAAACACAAAAAAACCCAACAGCAGCAAAAGCAATGGAAATGGAAATCAGTGCTAATGATCTGACTCACAGGGGTCTCATCATTAACAGGAACTGACTCATTGCATTTGTTAGAAATTGCCATGATGCTATTTTATCTGCCCTTTGTGTCTTGGGAGCAGAGCTGAGAAGGCCAGAAGAGGCTTAGCATAGTAGCAGGCCTGGCTGGTCCCTTCTAACGTGGCATGGTTCCAGTGGAGAAGCTGTACTTGGCCTTTTTACAAATAAAATAATTTCAAAGCTGATTCAGAACTGTCCGTCATCTGAACACATACTAAGCTAAGGCATATTGTAAACCCTGAAGGTTACCACTAATACCTATATCAGTTCAAGGATAGTCATGACCATCTGAGTGGCTTGGCTCAGAGCGTTTACACAACAGAGGTCTCCTTTGCTTCCTGTCATAGAGGAAATAAAAAGTATATCTCAGGTTTTAGTTTTTGCTGTATGGAGAAGTCTGCAATATCCATCTGAGCTATATGATGGTCTGTAGATACATGGTATATGATAGTAGCACATGGTACCTGAAAGGATGTCACAGTACACTGCAGTTAAGCCTTTAAAGCAAGGCACCTTTACAAGTGAGGTGCCACCAGGTGACATGAACCCTGGCCATCATGCTCTGCCTCTCCTTGCAGACCAGGCTCTGCCAGGCAGGCCAGTCAGCCAGCCACAGCACAAGGACCAGCCTCATCCAGTGCTGAGTACGCACATAACCAGGATACTAGCGCAAAGGTTTTGTAAAAAAAGATGGAGCCTGATGGTGAGGACAGCATTATTTCAGATCCCCTTTACTCCTAGTACAGAAGTAGAGCTCAAGTCACGGTTAGCCATTTTTTCTAGTCCATTTTACCATCTGCTATTCTGTCCTTTGCAACAGCTGACAACAGTGCAAGGACATGAGAGCTTCCATGTGATGGTTGTTTAAAAACAAACACACACTGTATGCTGTTGCCAAATATTTGTATTACTGAAGAAGGAGCCTTGGCCATGGCTGGGAATCCATCGTTTGAGGTGCTACAGCAGCAGAACAAAAGGTTGTTGTCTAATTAATATTAAAACAGAAAGCCTAAATATAACTCCAAAGATAAAAGCTGAAGGAGTAAAAGAACATGGTAGGACAACATATCAAACTTCATAAGCATAGCAGAAGTCACTTGAGCACAGTCAAGTCTTTTTGTAGGCATTACCACAAAGAATGGTTTTAATCTGGAGCTGGAGAAATATAAATAATTATAAGAATATTTAAAGGATGTTCCCTGAGGACTACAGCTCTGGGGGACCACAGAGGGGAACATGGGAAATGACAAGGTAAAGACGGTGGCATCAGGGGCTGACCAGAGAAGAAAGTTCACCTTGCTGATTGTGGATGGCTGGCAGCTACACTGAAACCAATTGAAATCACCAGTTACCTCCCTTATCTGACAGGATATGGAATCAGTTCATGCCAGCAAAGTCCAAGTTCTGGTATTGCATTCAGCTCACCTAGTCAGTAGTGGGCAGTAACTCAGCAGCCCCTAGAGAAAGGAGAAACCTCAGCTGAAAGTGGAAAATTAACTACTTTTCCCACCTCTCGAGGTAATCCAGGCAGATCAAAGCTGCAGCACAACAGAAGGCAGCTTGAGGAAATTTAAACTCCTTTACTACTTATCCTTTACTTCTGCAGCTGAGATCTGGGTGGCTGGCAGAGAATTCCCCATGAACACCAGTTCCCTTTGAAATGTGTGCCCCCAGTTAATCTTAGGGCGTCCAGATCTACAGACATTCTTAAAAGGTCCATCTTTTGAAGGGATATCTTTAGAAGGGCAACACTGCCTGAAAAAATGAAAGTTAATATAGGAATAAACCTTCCTTCAGCTTTTTGCTGCAGTCACAGAAGAATGATCTTCCACCTAACACGAGGTATTGTACAATTTGTAGCTCTACTACTGATTTCCCACATGCTTAGGCAAAGCACAATTTCTGCTCATACATTCCTTATATATATAAAATCATATAATTATATAATCTATATTCTTTTTATATATCGTATTTATGAGATACATGTTTTATTCAATTCATGCATTTCATATATATGTTCATAGACATTCTTCTCACCCATTGTCTTATCTATGTAAGCTCATAATTTCATAAGGATGAAATTCATAAAGACACCCTTAACATAAGGGGTTTCGAATTTAGTTTGCTCTGGAATTGCCACTAAAAACAACAGCAGCTGCTCCTGGCTCTATGCTGTGACATGCCTCAAATCCCACCCTATCTATAGCTGTAACACAGAGCATTTAATCTCTACGAACTGTATGCTGAAGAAGAGGTATCTGTGACTGATTTAATTTCTTTTGCCCAAAACAGTCCACCTCCACAGAGCTGACCTACTTACCCCTTAACTTTGCAGTCAGGACTGATTAGCCTATCTAGAAGGAGGTTCTAGTTGGCAAACAGCAGAATTTGGAGCTGCTGTGCCTGCTGCATGACACAGTAGTACAACTACCAGGATATTTATTATATTTCATAAAAAAACCTGCCTGCTTTCAGACAGGTAATGGTGTAAATGAGCTAGTGCCAGACCTCAAGACTGTGTACATAAAAACAGTAGGGATTCCACCTTTTGCCATTTATTCTTGTAGATTTTATGTATGGCCAAGAGCAATAAACAGCTATGAGGTACCCATTTGGGGTTGATAAGTTAAAGAGAATCGATCCTATAAATAAAGCCAAATTATTTTTTCAAAAGAGCTAGGATTTTCAAGTGCATTTTAACAGTATGGCTGAAGGTTACACAGACAAGATTATTTTGAAAACTGTCATGGGGGACCAAGAAGGAAGAAACTTCCCAAAACCTTCAAGTACAGGATAGAGCTCATCCTAATGCAGCACTCATTTCAGAGACCTTCAAAGGGTCCATTGATAGGGAATAATTTGCCACAATATAGTAAATAGTATGTAAATTGAAGTTTCTTTTGTCTTCATTATAAAACAAAAAGGATCAAGTAGCAGAAAATCACACCTGCAGGGAGAAGTTTTTGTGCCTCAGGAAAGACAGAAAGGACATTGCTCAAGTCTTTGTTTTCTTGCCATGGACTGGTACCAGAGACTGGGGGCTCTATTTTATGAAGGGTGTGGGGTGTTCATGCAGCAAGGCTCTGACCGATTAACTAAAGCTGGTACACCTCTTGCCTCAAGCCTGCTTGTTTGGTGAAATCTGATATAAAATGAATATACACTGACAGCCAGGAAAAACATGGGTCTAGTAGAAGACTCTAGTGACAAATAAAACAACCTTCAGCAGGTATCTACTGGTATCTTCCTTCATATTTTCTCAAAATTAAGGCTCAGACAGTTAAGAATATCCTAACACTTCAAAGGCAAAACTATTTTGAAAAGGTTTTTTGAATCCCAAAATACTAATGGCACTGTATATTTCAGCAGTTTCATAACCAAGGAAGACATCAGGAAGTTTCTGCTGTGTAGCAGTACATGTCTGGCTGCAAGGTGAATGGTGGACATCACTTTCCACAGTACAATAGATCTAAACAAAATATTTTCTGAGAGCAAAAGAGTTAAAGCAGTAGCAAGATACAGGGTTTCTTGCATTTGTGTTAGTCATCTAGACTAGATAATAAGGCCCAGATGCCCAAAAGCACTTAGGCATTAGCTCACACCAATTTCAGTGAAAAGTTAACAGTGAGCCCAGGTGACTAAATTATACCTCTCCAATGGGTCCCTTCTGGGCAAGATTAGGTAAATGTGAGGATTTCATTCTGGATCTCATGACATATCACAAATACTGCTACAAAGAAAAGAAATCCTAGGATTGAAGAAAAACTCTCATATTTATGGACAAACAGACATTTCACTTTTTAGTATATGTTAAAGCTTCATCTCCATTGCTTTAAAATTTTGTTTTCCTTTTTGTGGTAAACCAACAAATATGCTGTCATAGGCTATTGTATCTAAAAATGTCCTGAGAGAGTTTTGGAGGGTTTTTTTTCACTGTAGAATCACTAATGTATAGGACTACAGAGAAAGGTAAGCAAAGTGACAACCAAAATCCCAGAACTTTAAACCACAAAACAGTTTACAGTAGTACCCATTTCCAAACAAAACTTCTGCTCTCTTTGCTTCCATCATACTGCACTGTTATCCATAATCACTATCTGGAGGATTGTTAGGCTGACACCTCACAGGATTTATAAACCACTGAGAAAAAAATCCCAACACCCCCCCCAAAAAACCCACCACAATAAAAGCCAACAAACCAACCAACCAAACCCCAAACCCAAATACTGTAACACTGAAAATTTCCATTTAAGAAACAAGGTGGAGTGAACCTGATATTTATTTTACATTCAGCTTGTACCTATTTTATGTGACAGAGGATGTCCCTGTAGGAATCAGCTATAGCCGTCACAGCTGTGTATCCACCTAACAAACACTGAGAATCATATCAAATAAGAATTCTGAATGACACCAAAGCATCACACTAAATAATTCATTTTTACCTACAGATATTCTTAAGGATGCGCTACCTTTTAAATAAATGCTGAAATAAATACCTTAAAAGCCTGTAATCCCAAGTTGTATAAATATTTTTCTTTTGATGTCCTTTTTCTTCTAGCAGGCAGTCTTATTTAAAGCACTCTTTTGTTTCCGAGCTTAAGATCATTTGATGATGAAACATTTAGATAAAGTTCTAGGAAAGTGGATATATTACAGCCCTTAAAAGGGTAGATTTTCATTTCAGCTGCATTTATACCACGTATACTGGCATCTCTGCTATCTCTGTATTCATCTTACTTCCTAAAACCTTCCCTTTGACATCTCAAACAATAATATGTCCTCACAGTCCCACAAAATTAATAAATATATCCTCTTCATGTTAAGGATATGGGAAATAAGGCATGCAAAATTGAAGGCCTTCTTTCTTTCTGAAAACACTTGCATGTATTGAATATATGATAATTGTATGTATTAGAGTATTCTCACTGAAGTGAGTTTGGTCATCCAGAAAGCATGTGCTTAACAGCTAGCAAGATGAAACTTGTGTGAGGACACTGAGAAAATTAGTGACAGTGTGGGGAGTGGAATCCATTTTTTCCTGCTTTAATCATCCATGAAATATTCTGAAACACTCCTTTGTTCTGTACAATGCAAATAACGACACAGCCTTTTTTTCAGATATGCTGTATAATGTGCCCTAGTCCTTGAAATACTGGATATGGTGCCTTAATATCTATCATCTCTCCTTGGATAGGGAATACTGGTGAGTAGGTTCAAGAACAGATGCACTACTCTGTTAGTGTTTGCAGAATCCCTATTTACCTCTGCATCTTTTTCTCCCAAATGACTTAAGTAAAATTAATTGGAAAAAAAAAAAAACCTAAATGCTAAAAGGTTTTACTGTTAATGAGCAGTAAAATTTTAAAGTAGAGGTCCGAACTTGGAGAAAAATATATTCATAAAAAAGCAGATTTCAGATGTAAATGTCCAAAATAAGACATTACAGAAGATGAATGCAACTTTTCTTTTTCTTTCAGTGTCTGAATTACAGTTCTGTTCTTGTCTGCAAAGACACCGTACTCTCACGATTACATTCCTCTTGAGAGACACATGGTCACATGTTTGAATACACGGTATATTCTTTGTAATGCCCCTAAAAGTGCCAGTTCTTCAGGTTCAGTGTAATTGTTAGCCTTCAGACTTTTTTCTTTAAGCTCGTGTAATGAACTGGATTGCTTGGAAAAAGTGTAAGCTGGTTCAGTGGTTCAGGCTGAAGTGGACGGCTGAAGTGGACTCCTGTGAGCACTCTGCCAACTCTTTTTGCAAGCTCCAATTTTGAGAGCTGTTGACAAGCGCTTTGGAAAATATTCTGTCCTGCAATAATCCCATGAATTCCTGTTCTTCTGCAGTGCTTTAAATAAAAGAAAATGCATCCTGAAGAACAGAACTACTTCACATCATGTAGTACTTACTATGTACTTACTATGTACTTACTATGTACTTACTATGGTATTTGCATGTTTTACATGTAGCTGTGGAAAACTGTTGCTGATAGTGCATTTCACGTTATTTTTCCACTGACCACGCCTGCAGAGACTGAATGTGATACAACTTTTGTACCAAATCATATGTATTTTAAAATAAACATATTGGTAGCCCACAGACTTGTAAGTGGAATTTCTTCATTCATTATGTCTAAGCACAAGAACCAGCAAGCTCCAGCAACAGGATAAAATTTAACTGGCCATTATGCACCCTTTAAATTTCTGTCATTTGAGACTAACACATCCCTTGCAACACAGTGAGATTCCTGTCTGATCCAAGCACTTAACATGATGTTTTCATATATCATAGTGTAGTCTCTTTCACTGTATACACCACCAAAAGGCCTTTCCTGTAACAGTCTCTTCAGAAATTATTTGCCAGCTATGTCATGGTGCACACATGCATGCATGTGTGAGCACTCCTAAAGCAACCTCTTTTGGTTTGGCCTTTGTAAAACACAACAGATTTCTCTCTCCATGGGGTTATTGTCCCAAAGAAAAAGGCCTGGAGAGGTATGTATGAAGCAAAACCCAGTCCATCAACTTAAGAAAGGATCAACTACACCTAAAGGATGAACAAGCTTAATTTTTCTAACACCATCATGGCACAGAAAACTTGTATCTCTTTGGCTGCTCTATTAGTGGAGAAGGAACACGTGCTGGCACAAACATATTTATTTGCTGCTACTGTTGAGCTAGAGGAAGGCTAGAGGGTACAACAGCCACTTTGTCATCTGGAAAAAGCATAAAAAGCATAAAAAGCAAATGAGATATGGGTGGAGCGATGTAGCAGAAAGAATAGAGACCACTACCACCAACAACCCCATAGGCAGACAGAAATGCAGAAGCAGCAAGTGAACCGTATGGCTTCCGGGGTTTCCCTGAGGAGTGTTACAGTAAGTGCTTGAACTGAGGCACTGATGGGTACCCCAAGACACTAACATTTTCCTCACATAAATAGAAGTTGTGGCAAAACAGAGAACTTCAGTCTTTTCCTGTTTTCCTTTGCTTATTCAGACATTTCACTTGCAACGATACTCCTGTTTCAAAAAGTTGTGAAATTGAGGCAGTCATCATTTGAAAGACACTGGGCACATCCACACATGAGAACAGAGACTGTGGTACAAAGATTCCCAAGGGGGTACACAGAGCCAGGGGAGAGGCTTGTGAAACACCGTGACGATACTGCTGCATTAAGTCTCTGCACAGCACCAACCTCCCCTCGCAGGCACTACCACAGCATGTGGTTGAGCCCCTCCTGTTGCACACAGCAGCAAGTATTTACAAAAGCCTCCACTGTTTCAGTGGACAACTTTTCTTGTTTCATTCACCCAATATCAAAAGCAGAGCTAAGATCACTCAGTTTTGATTTTCTAGTGTCAGGTCTTGCTGGTGCATCCACATACAACTGCTAATAAATTCAGATGTGGTGTGCTATGAAAAGTGCTATCCACCACCTGCGTTTGCACAGCATCTAGAGGAATATTTCTCCCTGGCAAAGACTCCAAGCAGCGCCACAATACAAAGTAAGCTTCTCCAGGAAGACTGTCTTTAAAAATAAATACAATGTGGCTGCAACGCACTTGCACTTTCAATTTTTAAAGATTAGCAGCTGTGACTAAAGATTGCAAAGTTTTCCCTACTTCACTCCATTGAGAAGCCCTCACATTTAACTCAGTTCTGCTATATATTCACTGCACATTTATTCTCCATCCCAGTTCTTTCTTCCAAGTGACACAAACCTTAAAATATGAACATTTTCCTAAAAGCCCTGCTCAAACTAAATCATTAAATATGTCTACTAATATCTTACCTAATTATTTTACTTATGCCATTAATTCCATTACATACATACTTCAAAATAGAGACAGACGTTGCTAAAGAGGACAAAATAAAAAAACCCCAGTGAGATTCAGTTTTATAGTATGATGTCACTGTGAATAAGCTTGCCTTTTCTGTATAACTTTTCTATATAACTCTACTTATGGCATCTTCTTGGCAAAATGAAAACTTTTAAAATGAGGTAAACACCAGCATGTAAAAACACATCACTGTATAGTTTGAAGTGTTCTCTTAGCTGGAGGACTAGCTTTAATCTATCCTGCTAGTAAAAGCTGCAGTCCCTGTTTGCCTGATTTAAGGAGGAGACTACAATGTAATGCACAGTCTTTGAGACACTGAGCTGCTAGGATTGCTGGGCAATTAGTTATCCTAGACCATTAATGTGCATGGCCAGTGGCCAAAGCATGGCTGACCTACTCTACACTTGATGTATACTTAGTGAAAATGAATTGTTTGAATTCACAGATTAGGAATATAAACCTGTCATTATGGACAAGTCGCATGTGGGTTTGAGGCAGGAAATTAAAATAAAAAAAGAACCCAACCAACATCAACTAGAATCCCACAGGTATTTTTGCAAACCCATAATACACAGCTCGAGCATCTCTAGAAGTATTCAGATCCCTGTCTGGATATATTTGGGAACAAGAGGCTGTTGTTGCCTTTCTGTGTTTGCCCTAAGAGCTCTTTTTGGTCCTCACTCATTCTTTTCTGTTTATATCACTTCCCCTTTCTTGCCTTTTTTATCCTCAAAGTCTTGCATAATGGTCAATTTGCTGGAAGAGATATGCTGCTCACAGCTTTATATAAGAACAATTCTTTTCACCTCCTTGCCTTCGTAAACCTTGTATCTATCCACATTGCCCTCACATGCGTCACAGTCCAGTAGGAGAGCAAAGTAAATCAATTGACAACACAGGTTAACTGCATCATGAGCTGCATTAGCAAGGCTGCAGCTGGCAGGCCAAAGGAAGTGTTATGCCCTTCTGCTTGGTATTTGTGGAACACCTGGAGTGTGGCATCTAGTTTTGTACACCAACAAACTGGAGAGAATTAGCAGAGGGCAACCACGACAGTCAGGTACTGGAGTACCTGCACTGTGAGGAGAGGGTGAGGGAGCCTGGCTGGTTCAGCCTGGGGAAGAGATGGCTTCAGGGATCCTAATAGTAACCTATGTGGCCTTACAGGCAGGTTACAAAGAAAACTGAGCCAGACTTGTTCCAGAGATGCACAGAAAAAGAACTAGACGCAAATGGTAACAAGTTACAGCAAAGGAAACTCTGACTAAACTAAATTGAAAAGAAAAATGACCCTTCTGAGAGTGATGCAGAACTGTAAAAGTGCAGAGGAGCTGAGGGAACTCCATCCTTGGATATTTTCAAAACCTAAATACAGTCCTGAAATGCTCATCAAGCTGGCCTTGCATTGAGCAGAAGGTTAGACGAAATAACCTCCAGAGGTCCTTATGACTTGAATTATTAGGATTCTATGACTAATTTGCTCCAAGAAAAATCTGTCTCAATTTCCACCCCACCAGCACGCAGCAGTTTCTATATCCTAGGCACTGCTTCTTTCTGTCTTACCAGTACATGGCATATGAAAGACATCAAATGAACTGTGATATCTCCAGAAATTACAAGGTACTTGTCACAGCATTATTAGTGCTATTTCAGAGCCACTGCATCTGCGTGCATTGAAACATAACTCCCATGTTCCTCTAAGTTGATTTTTATCTCTGTTCAGAATAAAATCACTGGGTAAGATGGAATACGGGAGCAGGTGAGTGGAGATTCTCGTTCCAGGTGACTGTAGGTGAAGATGTCTGCTTTAAATGACTGTAGGATGGACAGTCAAAGTGTATAAGCATGAGGGGTAGTCAGAGGTAGATTCGGTGACAAGTTGTTTTAACCTGAATCAAACTAAAAAGGGGTCACAAATAGCCATTGGATTTCTGGAACTTGAGTAAATGTCCTTCATTTTCACATGTAAGCTAAATTCCTTCATGCATAGAAGGGAAAAAAAAGCCAGTCTTGACTGAGTCAAGTCGATTTTACTTTCACAAATACAAAGTCAGCTGAAGAGAAAGGATGACCTTTGTTTAGTGAAAAAATCTTCGATACCTGTTATTCACTAACAGCAGGTGTCTTGATGCTAGCTTTTAAACCAGAAATCCTATTGTCATTTCCACTTGTTTTAATGCTGACATTTTACTTGTAAGCTTCAGTGTTTAGTCCCAGGATATGAAAGTTCAGTACCTCCCCAGAATTTCATACTGTGCCTTTTCTTGTGGACCCTAATGGTGAGAAGGCAATATTTTACTGCAAATAGAGGAAAAAGGCAGAGGCCGAGTTTGCTTAATGCATGGATTAGAACAAATAATACAACACCCTTAAATGTAAACAGCTTCGATTTTCAGTTTGTGTGTAGCTTTGATTCTGAGAGTCTCACTGAATATAAACTGTGTCCATCCTTATTCAAATAAGTCCTTGTACTCTGCTGCTGTACAGGACACACGTATTGAGCATAACAGAGTTTTTCATTTTAGAAGACCTATTTGGTTTTGGTTTTATGGTCTTATTTTACAGATTAAGCACTTTCTTACCTCAACTGAGTTATAGCATTTGTGCACCACTGTATTAATGCATGGTGTGGCTCAGGATGATCCTGTAGGGCTGCTGATCACCAAATAACATGCAAAAAATACTTCCTCTGCATCTCTCTTACCCGAGTAGGCTTGGCAACCCTGACAGCTGCTTCTGCTTTGGCTGGAGTGTGGCAGGGATGTGACACACTCTGGTTCTGCTGGTACTACAAATAGCAGATTCCTGACAGGAAAATTGAGTTACATTATCTGTAATTACAGTCTCTGGAATTCCATGCCAGGCAAATTAGCTCTCAATGAGAGCGGCTGCTGTTGCATGTGAGGGATCTGTTTCCCAGCTACCCAAAGAGGAGTCAAGACAACACATGGTTTCTTGTCAGTGCTCGTAAATAAGCAAATACCTAACTTGACTCAAGTACAGCAAGGCAGTCTATGTATCATGGCTCTCTCCTTTGCTCCTTGCTGGGAATTTATTGCAGAAAATCACTAGGTTTGTGATTGTGAACCCTTGTACTACATTACTTCTGTATGTCTACACAGAAAGCTTTGCAAAGACAGCCCATCACCAGTATGGTTCCTGCATTTGCTTTGAAATTCAGCAGGCTTCATGTCTTCAAGTATTTTGATGCTTCCTATGAGGTACTGTTGTGCTATCCACCCTCCACTACCAAATTGTCATGCACATTTTAACCCTTCATTCATTTGTAGAAACACTATTTTATGTGTTTGAAGTCCAGGGATTCCCCACACTGCTATAAATCTCCTGCAAAGAAAACTTAATTTTTTAATCTACTAAGGATCCTGGAAGAAATATTTCAGCATATGCTCACAATTTCAAGCAAAGGATGGCAAAGTCACTCTCTTACGCTCTGCGGGTACTATAAACAGTGACAAGTTCTTACTTTCTGATATTTCAGAAATTGCAACACAAAGATACTGACAATACATGGCGTTTGAAATCTTGACAACCTGCGTTTGATACCATCCCAGAAGTCAAAATCCATGCCTAGAAAACTGTTATACATATTTTCTATTCCAGCACAATTTCAATGTCTTGTAGAAAATAACACAAAATTAACTGCTCTAAGTGGATTACTTTGTTGTAATGCTACTGCTGTTAACATGAGTTAACAACTCATAATGAGAGTTTACTGCTCAATACCACCAAGATACCAAATATGACATAGATTTTTTTTGCCTGTGAAGGTGATTGGAGACTTTGAAGAGAGAAACTCTACTGCAGCATTGAAATCAATGCCTAAAAATGCTGCAAAATCCAGGCCATGGCAAAGATGAACAGAAAAGGTTTGTTAGGTCTGAGATGAATGACCATTAAATACAGGTTTAAACTGATAAATACAAAATTGTTTGAACTTTCCCAGGATCTGGAAAAGATGTCTGTGAGATACTCTAATTATAAAAGTACCAGCAAACAGAAGCTGGGGGAGATAGGGTTTGAGTTAGGGTTTTAGTTTGGTTTGGTTTTGGTGTTTTTTTAAACCACCTAAACAATTTCAAATCATTTTTATTGATTGCACTTACAGGACATCTCTTTTGCTGTCAGTTCCCCTCCTTGCTTGTTTTATTTTTGGTATAAGTATCCCTGATATAAAATATCTTTAGCACAGTTATCTTAGCTACCATGAGCTTGACAGATGAGGGAACAAGCTGAGGACCTTCTGAATTAAAACCAAGAGCTGTTACAACTTAATGAAAAGAGCCCTGTCTCCTTAGCTAGGGTTGCAACAACTTATTAGATCAGTACATATGGTACCCCGGGAGTTTGATTACATGAGGCTGTCATGGTGAACACCAATGTCATTTTCAAGAAATACTCTGCACACAGACATTTTTCAGTAACATTCATGCACAACTCCTTCAGCGTTTCACATCAGAGAATTTTTGCTCCTGAAGAATGTAACAGTGTAAATACAACTGTCTGAGTACAGATGGGAATTTAGAAGATCATGAAAAAAATGTGTTTCCTTTAAACGAGTTTTACCTGCCAGGAATCTTTAGTGAATAAATTAAAAGAAACCTTTATTCAGTAATTTCTGCTCCCCCACAATCTGCCCTGCCCCAATTTAGAGGGGCAGGTTTTTCCTCCTCTCTCTTCCCCCCCAAAAAAGGAAAAGGGCAGTTTGTAAAATAAAGTACTAATAATTTAAAACTTTGAGGAGCAAAGGATTGATTTCACTTATTTAAATCACAGCCTATCACTAATGTCTGTAGGGAAGGGCTTCCTTTATGAATAACCCATCTGTGTGTCCATTTTCCAGCTCCCTCTCTAATAGGAAATGTCACATTGTCTGATGTTTATATCGGCTTCATTACAGATTTGATTTCCTATTTGTGTTTTCTAGACAAATGCCTGAACCCTTTAAAGAAAAATCTATCATGATATAGTTATTTGTTCATTTCCTAAGGACAGGAGGTTGAAACTGGTACTGGCAATGTGCATTGCCCTGCTCACCATTTGAGTCCTATTTTGATGAATAATATAACAAAAAACTTCAACTCACTTCAGAGATACAGTTAAAAACCCTTGAAATAAAAAAAAAAAACATAACAGAACAATTAGATTTTGCAGCACGTGGAACAAGGTTTATAGCAAGGTTTATAGAAGATGATCTAGCCACCAACAACATAGTCGCATGGATAATATTTATATGATGTATTGAGTAGACTTTATGGCAAATTCAAAATACAAAAAGAAAGAGATGTGGGTAGAAAGGCATGTAAGGCTTTTAGCTGGGATTTAAAAGAAAAAGGAAAGCAAGGTGAGGGATGGTGAAGGACAATGCAACATAAAACACTTCAGAGCTACCACCACAAGGTGAGACACTGCCTGGCATTTGCAGTTGCACTGGACTGGACTACTTCTTTGCCAAAGCCAGCAAACGGTGCAGGACACAAAGATGACAAACAGAGGGCCACTAGTTCTTACGAATTCTTTATATAAGCAATAGTTAAAATATCGACTTACCCTTTGATAAAGTTTCGATCTACAAGCAAATGAGGTGGTTGTTAATTTTACTCTGAATACAGGGACACAAGCCAATTGCACATCATCTGGTAAAGCCAACTGACAGAAAAGTAGAAAGCAGTAAATCTTGATCCTTGCAGGTACAATCTCATCCCCATGAATTTTATGGGTGAATAAGCTAGAAGAGGTGTTAAAAGCAAACACACTGAGCATTCAACAAGGTACACTTATTAGAGGAACCTAAAACTAATAAATAGGTGCTAGAATCAAACTTCTAAGGTGACTTGTTGGAAGACAGAGTAAAAGCAACTAACCATCCTGCAACTCAGATTGCTGGGAAAGACAGAGAGACTAAAACGAAGAGCTGGATGTGTTCACTGTAAGGAATGATAGAGCAAATAGGAAGAACTGAGAAGGTAAATTCCCTGAAGATCACAGGGAAAAAATGAAGCCTTTCACATACGTATAGGCCCAAAAAGAATTATATAAATATGTTCCAAAAAGGGAACATTTTCTACTACCTGCAAGGAAAAATGTTCCTGAACAGCTGTCGAGTGCCAAATATTTTCCTATCCTGAAAATGTCAGCAAGGTTCTGGCAGGTGTCTTGGAAAAACAGCCCACTTTTATGCACACTCAGCATCCCCTTCGGGAGACTCCATTTCCACAGGCTGCACTGGGGTTGTGTTTGGCACCTAAGGTGTTTCACAGGAAACGACAACAAATTTTTGATGGTATAGAGGGTACTATAGTCTAAACAAATGTTTTGATATGCTGGGGGTGAGGGAGGGCGGAGTGGCTGTGGTAGAAGAGTCTCTATGCAGGTTCGGAAAGAGCCACAGACTTACTGGCCTAACCCTAAAGAAAGAAAAATAAATTCCATGTAAAGAACTGACAGATGAAGGATAAAAACCAGAATATCTGTGATGCACAGGAGCATTCAGCAAGTCCAAAGCCCTCATCAGCATACCTGCCCAAAACAGAAAAAGCAGTAAATCAATGTGATGTAACAGTGAGTCACCCTCCAAAAAATTGTGTCTTTTGCAGTGTTGCAAACACTTTAAGGGTCCCAGCCCTAAGGCTCTGTGACACTAAGTGCAAAAGAAAAGGGAAGGGAAATAGGCAACTCTTTAAGTTACTTTACTTGCAGGACAGGTGTCCCAGAAGGAATAGAAAGAGAAGCCTTCGTTCTCTTTGTTCAGACAGGAATTGCTCCATGATCAGTTATGACTCATTTACCCTGCTCTAATGGTAAAATATTACCATAGGATGTATATATAGCCTGTATAAAGCTGTAAATTCTGCTGCTACCAACTCAATTAATTTACTCTCAGAGAAGAAATGGACTGGCAAATTACAACCTACTGTATTGGCATTTCACAAATGAGCAAGTGTGTACAGGTGCTTTCTGGAACATTTCCAAAGAGAGGAATGCTGCTACAGTGCATAAAAAGTGAAGAAATTAGACATGCAAAAAGAACCATGTGCATTGCCAAGTCTAGGGAAAACTTTGCCTTTGTTAAAGCAAATATTTTATTTTAAGCATGAGAGAGGGATGTTGAAATGGGACAAACACACCTGGGCCCCTGAGAAAGCTGGACTGTGTCTGTCTGAAGCAAAGAGAGGACAACCAGACACTAAGGCAGGACAGATTCCTAGAGGCTGGATGGCACTAGAAGCTTCATAAAGACACTGCTCTTCAAAAAAGGCCTCTTGGGTGAGTGGTCCTCTGGAGTTCCGAGGACTACAAGAACATGTCTGAAAATGCTGACTCAAGATTTAGTGTCATTGCACATTAATTGTCTTGGGTTTAAAAGTGAGCTTCACAATAAAACATGGGCAAGAATAGTGCACACACTCATAGAAAGGTGAAATTATTTATAGCAATCTAAGCAACAGTGCAAAAGCATATGTGACTTGGCTTCTTAGTGCTTCCTGGTCAGACTAATAAGTATTGGGTTTATACTATGTCTACCTAGGAGGTTTTGGATGCAGCTGGGAACACCAAACCCAGATCACTATGGCTGCAGGCAGTTAACACAATTTTCTTCTATAGATATTCAGCAACTTCCTGAAATTGAGATATACCACCTTTCCTTCCTCCTCCGGAGAAATCCTACCTACAGTCATACCTACCAATCCTTTAACGTGTCTATCTGTTGATTCCCTTACAAATCACTCATTCTGTCAAAAATATTTGAGGTGACTTGTGATATTTAAGATGAAGGATCTGAAAGGTCTCAAGTTTTGTAGCTGGATAACTTTGACCCTTTGCTATCTATATATTGGATTGTGTCTGTGAAATTCACGGCTTTGAGTGATTTTTCCCGATAGCTAGCTCTCATTCTGCTCCAACAGAAACTAGTAAGAGGGTTTTCCATCAATATCAATGGGTGCAGAATCAAATCCTTTAATCTACCACTCAGGAAAGCTTCCATTCAACTTCTGCTCCTGAATTAATTTGGATTATACTTTCTAAGCATCGATAAAAACTGATACGTAATTGCACATGGGCCACTAAAACCATACCGTGGAAACTCTTGACATTTGCCTATATGTGAGGTCAAACCTTGCACCGAATCTTGGTTTTAGGCTTGTAATTTTTTATCGCTGCATCATGGGACTATTTGTGTGTTAAGAAGATAGGTACGCACAGAAGTGTTTGGAGAAACAATGTAACTTCTTCTAGATTGGACAATGTTCTCTGGCTATATCTGTGTTAGTAAATTTAGCAGTGCCTGGGAACTTTCCCAAGACTGAGAATGTGATCATCTCTGCTATTAAACCAAAAGAGTGGTGATTTTGGCCCATGCCAGCTGGCACTCTCCCAGACAATTCCTGGCCACAGTCTGGGAGCTAGCATGGACCATGGGCCATTCCCAATAGGCACTTTGCATACAGACACCCTGGGGTTTTTTTAAGCTAAGAGAAGCACAGACAGAATCCATTATCTGCCAGTTGGTCTCAGTGCCCCAGTACAAACAGAGGAATACAGCTTACAATCATAGACATAGGTTTTGTGTCCTTAGGGATCACTTACCTCAATGTGAAGCAATAAATATAAATTTATAACAGTGTTCTGAGTTCTAATGATTTAAAATGCATTTCCATACCAGTTTGTTGTAACTCAGAATCATTATAAGCTTATCGTTCTCCTTTATTCATTTATTATTTTTAAAAAGGAACCCAAAACTAACCACATCATCTACTTTTATTGGCTTAAGTGAGTAATTTTTCAGCTTCGAGTTAAAATCAAGGGGAGAATCAATATGGGCATCGCTGTAATTGAAAACCAGTGGGTGATAATTCTGTACTGAAAACAAGATAATAAGAATAGAGATGAAACACTGGCAGGGGAAAAGAAGAAAAGATTAAAGATACAATCTCAATTAAATATCAACTATTATTAACATTATATTAAAAACTTCCCCATGTTCTTTTCATATGCTGTATATTTTTTCTTTTTTCGTCTAATGGATGTTAAAAGAAGAATAAATGAAATTATGTGAAAATATTATAAAACAAATTCAGACAGAATCAATCAAGTGTGTCCTTAGCTGGTAATTTATTCCTAATATAATTGAATAGCCCCCAAAACATGAATACTTAAATCCAAATCATTTTTCTTACTGCTCTCTTTACATAGTCTTCCCTTCTACCTCCAGCTAACAATTCTAGCAATAATGAATTATCTTCCCATTGCTCACAATGAAAGAAAAAAAAAAGAGAGGGTTCAGCTGTACTCCCCTACTCATTTCTAACAGACCTGCTGGTTCCACTTCTGGACTTTAATACTCAGAAGAAAGGAAGAATTCATTCTCTAAATAAATGCCTAGCAGGCCAACAAAACTATTTTGTCTCTAGTCTAATCTGTATTTCAAACAACCCAGTGATAACAGTTTAAAAGATAACCCGTTTTGCTTTCAGACCTTTCATATTCAAAGCCATACTAAATGGGGGGCTTCCAAAAGCTCCCTGAGAACAGATGATGATGAAGTCTGAAAATTAGGGTGGTTTTTTTTTTTCAAATTAAAAACCAAAAAATTACTATGTGTAAAAATAAAAAGGAAAGGCAAAGAAGAGATTAATTCCATTATTTAATGAGGGAGGAGGACAAACAGTGGGTGACAAAAGTTGGCACATTTTCTTGTCTTTTCTTGCTCCCATCTTCATGCTAAGCATTAGTTACTACAAGATACACCCACAAAATCAATAGTAGAATAAGATTAAAGATCAGACTAAGGAAGAAAGAGTTACAGAACATTTAGGTAAGTTAGAGGTATTTAAGCCAGTTGTCCAGGTGAAGTTTGCTATGACACACCTAAGGATCTCACAATGGTAGTATCTCCTTTGCAGAGATTGTGGAAGGTGGGAAGAAAGAAGAGGGTTGCAGATAGTTGAAAAAGGCCAACACCTTGCCTCTTTCCATTTTCCAAACCTCAAAACCTTTAAGGAGAGCTTAATCCTTGGTTCTTCTGCGTATATAGCTCACAGTGAATCACAAAAAGCTTATTAGCAGAACTGTTAAATTTACCCTGCTGTACAAACAGTTTGCAAATCCTTCTGAAGGGCACAAATTTTAGCTAATGAAGTGCCTTTCATCCACAGGCGTCTCCAGGTGTGTCAGTGATAGGTCAGTATAATGACACCAGCAGACTCTGCTCTTGCAAGAACAGTTTGTCATTCAGTCCCAAGCAGGAGAACAATTCCCCAGATCCCTGTCTAGCCACACTGCCTACCCAGATATTGTATGGGTTACAGTAGAAAATGCAGATCTTGTTCTCGCCTTTTGTGCCTTTGCACATGAATGGAGACTACGAGGAATTTGCTCATACCATGCTTGCCAGGGGAAACATGGCAGGAGGAGGGGGAGGGGGAGTAAACTGACTGCACCTTTTTTATGTTTTTGTCTGAATTGAAAGAGGAGAATGGGACAGTATTTTGACCGAGACACGTTTCTCTGTCAGCATGCCTCCTGGGAGAGCACAATAGCATATCGTCCCACGTACAGGATTCAGCCTACAGATGCCGAGGTTAGTCTTCAGCAGGAATGGCCATCAAATAAGACAATAGTGGCATCAATATATCTGAATATGTTCTTAGGTACTATGTAAAGAAAATAATCTCTGAAATAGAGTTCAGGATTTTAAAAACGTACAGTACATATTACTGATTTTAATTATAGATTCTTTGAAGTCTCTTTCAGTCACTTAAGGTAATCTGTGCCTTTAGAATACTAAAGACTTATCACTTTGAATATTACTGACAAGACTGCTATTAAAAGTGCAATCAGCTTTTTAATTTTTACAAGTTGTGTCAAAGTAGTTTAAGCATATTTGAATTTCTGAGGGTTACCTTAACTCTTCCTCCTACAACAATGACACAAAATCAGGTGTCACAATATTATCACGAGAAAAAACTACTGAGCCATTTGAAAAGAGCAATGAGTAGCTACACAGAACACATTATGGTTCTGAACATGCCCAAGGTAAACAAAATACCTATAGTAACTTAGCTGAGCACTACTCTGAGCCCTTGTAGAGTTAATCCAAATGCCACCCCTTCTCCCTAAACAAGCCAGTCTCCAAGTGTTAGCTATGATGTAGTTGTAGCCACAATAGTCCAAGCGCACAGGCAGATAAAGTTTAAAGGAGATAATACGTCCTTTTATACCAGCTAATACCACTATGTACTTTACAAGCATTTGTTCAGCAAAGTGTAGATCACAGTTCAGACTCATCACAAGAATCCTCTTTTGAATTTTTGCACCAAAAATATGGCTGTGCAGATATAAAAAGATGAATACTTCCTCCCCTGCAAAAAGTCATAGAAACAAGAACCCATGCAAAGCTCAGAGATACTATTTCACTTCTATCTCAGCTCTTTGCAAATGGCTACGGTAGACTGAGCACTGCAAAGATTTCTGGTTTAGATTATCTCACCAGCAGCATATAGTCTTTTTTAAAATTGCCACTGGAATTCATACTATGTCACTTCAGGAGCACCCTCAGTACCTTCATCCCCACAATGTCCAGAAGTACAGAGGAATATTTATTCTCTCTACAAGCAGAAAATGGAGGCCTGAGGTGACACTGTGGTTTACACCCAACCACCACACAAGCTGCCTGTGGGACAGAATCTAGAGCAATTCATGATTTATCCCATTCTAGGGGAAGGTGCTCTGCCAGGAGTCCTTCAAACAAGACCTACTCGTGCCTGGAGGATGCTCAGCACGCAGCATGGAGTGCAAGGTGCAGAGCTGAGCACCACAGCTCACTGGCACTTTCTCAACTGCAGTTGTTGCCCTCTGCAACTACATCCGCAGAGCAGCTGGACACGAGAGATTCCTTTAGGTTAAATGGGCTCACCTTATTTTTCTTGCTATATATATGAACTACCTGAAACACATTTCTGTCATTAGAGGCAACATTTCAAGACTTGGTGAAAATTCTTTTTCAATAGTCTGTATTAAAATATTTATTGACATAAAGCTCTCATCTGAACAACTTCTGGTGCAATTTATGTAAATAATTTGCTAAAGGATGTTTTAATAATCAATTGCTAGATAATTACTGGTTCCAGGAGGACAATTGCTGTACATCATAGGCATATGGAGCCAATCTTTAACACCTCCCTGTAGTTTCTGTCTATGCTAATGATGTCTGACTATATTAGCCCTTTCTTCACCATTTATAAACATACATAAATATTATATTATAGAATAAAAATTTTTGCTGACAGAGTAGTGTTGAATTAAGGTGCAGTGTTTTAGACCTTTTTCTGGTAGAGCAATCTCATTAGCATGGATACAATTATACCTGCATAAAGACACTTGTGTTGATACAGCTTTCTTTCTCACAGTTTCTCTCTGAAAACTGGAATAAGCAATCCAAGCAATAAGTTGTTTAGCTAATATAAGTTTTCCTCTATGCTACATGACAATGTAGGCACAGCAGCATCTTTTCCAGGTAAAACTAACCTTCATATATACCCACAAAGACATGAAGTTATATCCAAGTCTGAAACATCACCCGTGGCCTACAGAACTATGGTGAACTTCAGTGTCCTCAGCAATTAATTTCACAGTGTACTCAGATACTTTGGAGTCAGACAGATCATTACGGACACATACCCTCAGGAAAATTAAGTGAACAGAAGCTTATTTCAGTAATCTTACCTTGCACAAGCTTCCCTCTTTTTTTTTTTTTTTTAATAATTTTAATTGGAAGGTTTTAAAGTGATATTGGTTGGTTTTAAATGCCTAATTATATCTTTATATAGGTAGCACAATATCATCCTTGAAGTGCTGTGCTTGGTACCCTGTGCTGTTTATTATTTTGCATTACAATTATCATGCAAAGCATAGAAGGTGACTTTAAACAGCTCATTTGAAGTGCTCTTTTCTTTAACACAATATCTTTTTGTGGCTATTTACATAGATGCTTATCTCCTCGTTTTAAAAAAAAATCAGCCCAATTATAACTACACAAAAGTTTTTATTACGGCTTTAATCCTGAAATGTAAATGGGCCATTGTAAAATCCATGCTGAAATTTTAATTTGTGTTTTTGTTTGTGTCTGTGGATTAACAAACCATCCTGTCCTGAAATTAATCATACAGATATACAAAATATTAAGTGATAGCAGAGCATATATGGCAAAATAACTCAGAGGTTTGAAGAACTGAAAGTTCTTTTTACCTGTATATCATGGCTGCTGAAAAGAAATTCATGTCTACTGCCCAAACAAAACAAAACCCCAATCTTGTGCTGCGGATATATATTCCATTTAATGTTGCTTTCAGTTGCCATGGCTATGATAGCCTTAATATTGTAGGCTTACAGCAAGGTTGCAATTAGTATTTGGATTTAGAACGCGGAAGATAATGATTTCTTATCAAAACTTCTCACTTAATACTCTTATGGACATAAAACTGCATGCAGGTTTCAAACCAGCTATTTCTATGCTAAGAAAAAAAAAAACAAAAGAAAAGAATCTGTATTATATGGCTTTGAACCTAGTACTTCATGGAGTTATTTGGCCCGGCGCCTTCAGAAGTCATCTACAGTTCAGTTCACTTATACATATGTATATATACATATACATATACATACACATGTATACACACACTCACATGATGGAAGTTTACAACTTCGTTCCTTTGCCCTGTCATAGTTCTGACATGAAACACTTGATGCTCCAGGTTATGTCTTTACCTGGTTCATACTAATCCCTCTCTTAAAGAGTAGTACACTTATTACCTTAAAGTATTCTGGGTTAAGGTGCTAGAGTCTGAAGACTATTCCTTCAAACAGCAAGCCCTTATTTCCCACTCCAAAGTGGATTCAGTTGACTCAGACCAACAATTTTAGTCTTAGTTGCCAGCAGACTGATGTACAAGCTGAGAATAAGCTCTGATGGAGAAGAAAAGACCTAATCCTTCTAATGGACGCCCTAAGTAGGCCCTTTGGATAAAACCAGTTTACTTTAAACATCTACCACTACTTACCCTTCATGTCTGGGATTTTTTCTTTTTTTCCTGATGCTCACATTACAAGCTGCTATTTTCAAGCATTAAGCCATTTTGCTGGGTTTTTAGGCTCATACAGAGCTTACAGTAGTACTTCTTCTGCTGTCTTTGACAGCAGTCATACTTCAAAGCTTCAGAGGAAAGGGCAAGGTAACCCTTGTGGACAATTACAGGAAGATTCACCCGCAAAAGAAACATCTGCCTGTGTCTGTCCATTTGTGCTTAGATTTCATCTTCACAATGCTGAGTGTAGGTCTCCATGGTTCTCTTTTAAATCTTTTTATCTTCCCATCCCTTTATAAATATGCCCACTTTTTCAAATCCATTAAAATTCAGGGCTCATAGTTATCCCCACAGCGATGACTCTTGTTAGTTGGCTATGCTACATTAAAACGAGCTTTTCCTCTTCTCCTTTTTAATATATTTGAAAAGATGCCATAGATTTGCTCAAAATATTTGGGAGAAAAAGAAAGTAACTTGTTAACCTTCTTGTATCATTTTGAATCTGTCATCCTGCAACTTGCTTATTGTCCTTCCAGGCTGAACACTGAGAGAAAGGGTTTCTGACTTTTGAGTAAGTCTGGCAACACAGGTCTTATGCCTATGCCATTACTGTAGGAGTTGTGCTTGGCTGGGGTTGAGGTGCAGCTTAACTCACATTAAGCTCTCCGTAAGGATTTATGCCAAAAGTGAAATCTGACCATACATCTGTACAGAGGAGCTTACACTATAAGCTGGAGGAACCTGCAGGAGCTGTTCAGTTCCTTGCAGAGTGTTTGCTCCCCTCACTAACTGAAGCTCTGTGATGTAAGGTCCTGTTTTTACATGACTACTTATGATGTCCCATGAGAAAGGAACAAATACTCTGAATCTATTTCTCCAGGTAATTGCTGTGCTTTCTCCTCTTCTTGCATGACACATCTTTCCTTACCGTTCTCCTGCTTTTCATATTGTATTTTTTCCCCTCACCCTTCTAGAAAGGAGCCCTCAGGTCTGAGGTCCAATTCTCAGCTCTGTCATATATCTTCATAGATGACAGTAGGAGACCCTTGCCCCTTCCCCTGCACTAACTTTCATGGAATTGACACTTCTCAGAAGTTATTTGGAGGGAAGGTCACAGGTAGATGAACATCAATTTGAGCAGGAGGGAGACAGTGGGACAAAGAACAAATCTTGCTGGACTATATATTTGTAAATATATTTTGTGAAGTACAGAAATACACTCAGGATTTCTCTGAACTTGCTAAACAGGTGTTGCTGGGAGTATGGATGCAGAAGCACAGAGCACATGTGAGGCTGTAAAACCCACCTGTGAATCAGGGTCGACACCTGGGCTCTCCCTGGTACCTGCTGTTCCTGATGAACATGACATGAAAGCTGTCTGTCTGAGCACTCCCTTATTTGAGCACAATCTTACAAAAACCTTGTTCCTGGAAAAAAATGTAAAAGCAACTGTCTGCATATATTTCTGTTAGCTGCCATCAGTAGAAGGTTCTGGCAAGTCCTACCTGATGCTGTTGACATCTTCTTTCTCTTGTGAGAGGCTTTGAAACTCCTTTCTTTTCTAGACATCCAATTTTTCCACTAACTGCACCTCACAGTAAATAATACCATTTGCTTCTACTTTTGCTTCATCCAGCTTGAAACAGCATGCAGCTGTGCAGTAGCCATGATCAGATAAACAACTGGATTTCTCCTGCTGTATGCAGTAGCTGATGAGCAGCGGCCACCTATGTAACTCCTTCAGTCAAAAATTTACTTGTCCTCCACACTTATCATTTTCCAGGGATCACCAAATTTGGGTCCTTTGTCCACTGTAACCTTTTATCTGTTGATGTCTCCAGACACATAACAGCATCGGCTTAGGGGTAGCTGCCCACCCTGGGGTACTAATTGTTGCTAATGGTGACCTTACTGCATTAGCAAATTTTAATTCCTCTTGTGTGGCCTCCCCCTATTCGGACAATTCCATTTGTAATAGCCTTTGCCTTCACATTTTCTGCAAATGTCATCTGGCCTGTGATTCCTGGGAAACAGTCTCTCTCATCTGACCCATGGGACACCCATGCACAGAAGGAACTTGGCTCGCTTCCAATTTACATTTTTTTCCCCCTTAATCCACATCACTAGCAATTGTTTTTTTAAATACTGCATCTGGTATAAAGGAGTCACCCAGAGGCTGGGAATGAACAGCTGATGCTTGTCAAAAAGATGCATAGTCTGATCCACAGGTTATCACTATCTTTGATTCAATCAGCTGTGCCTGTCTCCAAATATGATTCTTCCCATGGCTTGCATTAGGCACAGGTCCTTATCTGCCTCTACCAGGGCCAAGTTTAGATTTGGCATAGCAGATTCTCCCTCACTTGAGCTATGTCCAAGGTACATGCTGGAATGAAAGCCTTCATAAACAGTCTCCTCAAGGCTGTTCCTCCCCCCACTACCATCTGATTTGTTATCTTTGCCATTATTTTAAGAGGGCAGATCTTCTCTCTGTCTCCTTAGGAATGGTTATGAAACTAAAACACACGCATTTACATGTGTGCACCATAAAAAAGAAAAAAGAATAATTTCTATAAATATGTATTTATTTTTTTAAAATAATAATAATTAAAAAGTGCCTGTAAGAACTAAAATCTGCAGTGAAAAGTTGTTGGTAAAGATGCTTTGGTATTCGGTTAACAGGCACTGCCAGATACCAGTATTTTCTTATCAGTGTAGCCATTTACAGAGAAAGGAGTGCTCAGAGCCCGTCCACTGCCCCCAGATTCCAGGCCTTTTCTGCACAGCTAGTAAATCTTTCCTCCACTAAATAAGCTTCTGCCATTTTGAATCTACTTCTACCAACTGAAGTAGTTGTCTGTGGATTTCAAAGAGTGATTGAAACATTGAAAATAACACATGCCATTTCCTGCTCTAACTTCATTAGACAAAATGTAAGAGACCCGTGACAGGATAAAATAGGTAATAGGACTGTATCCTTGGGGAGAAGCTGTCTGTACTGCTCCATACCCATTATTAGGTGCACACCTAATAACCTGACTTTCAGGCAGATGAGCACTACAATTTAAGAAAGTGAATACTGAAGATGTATACAACATCCCATTTCTAGTTCCTTTAGCTCTAAAGAAGAAACTGAAGTGTAATTAGTACAGGGTCATCTGCCTAAAAGTTTAGACACAGACAGGAAGCTATCTGGCTGTCTACCTACTGTCAAAGCAGACCTATCTCTCCTCTGATTCTTCAGGAGAGATGTGGGAAAAAATTATGGGAGTGAAGCTCAGAAAACCCAACCAAGCCAACCCATAACAACTTCCCCCTTTGCCTCTACTGGCACTGTAATGGTGTTAGACACCCATGTCAAATTCTTGCACACAGAATGCTTTACTTTCAGCACAAAGGCATATTTATTGCAATTATTTGGCAAAATAACTTTGTAAAAACAAAAAGCTGAGAGAAAGCTTTGATATACTTGCAGGCATTTTATGAAACAAAAGAAAACGTAAATTCTTTGATTAAATCATACATAATGAATTATTCATCCAGCTGTTTTCTGAGTTAATCAGTTAACACAAGGTGATAATATGACTTCAGAAAAAATGAAAACAAAACCTAAGGAACTGTAAGGAAGTAAGCAGAATCTGAAATGTGAATCAGAATAGAGCATGTATAATGAGATAATGAAGACTCCTTTTAAGGCAGGGATAAAGAGGCAAAGTCAGTACACCTGAATAAAGAACAAATTCGTCTTTCATGACCTTGATCATTCCAAATGAGAAGGCATTTGCTGGGGACATGCAAGAATGCTAAGTCATCTGAAGTTGCCCTGAGAACTACTTTACCTGCACTATGCTCACAGCCACTGCAAAAGAGTGTGTTTAGAGTCTGGGGAACCCAGACTGAACCATTTGATCCTGCCCCTTGGAAGAAGTGTTCAGCCCTGGGACCAAAAATGGGAAAATAAACCACAAGTTTCATGGTCTAACTAACAGATTCAGAGCAGAATGTCCTTTCTGCATCACTGGAAGGCAGATTTGGACTGAAAAAGTAAGAGTTATCCTTTGAGCTAATCAGTCTTTCGGGGCTGTGAACCAATACCACTGGACCAGAGAAGGAGCCAGTCTTGCTAACTTACTGTGGGAGCACAGGTGATCCAGACCAAAGCAGCACTCCTCAGTGCACCAATGCACACAGAGAACTGAGATAAATGGGACTAGCCACTCTTATATTTTCTATATACTGTGGATTATATGCTGCTATTATATATCCACAGGAGTGTAAAAAAAACCACAGTGGAACTATTTACCAGAAACATGGAACCTGCTAACATGGGAAAGATGAAGCAAGAAAAGGAGGTGTAAGTTTTTACACATCAAACAGCTTGGACCCAGAAGGTAGATAAGGCTTAGTCCCAAGTTTCTGCCAAAGCAGACATATATAGCAATACCCAAGTACTTGAGGTGTGTACTCATCACAGAGGTACTGAGGCTTTTAGCACTAGTTGGTGTAGCACAGAGTCCCATACCACATGGCAAAACCTATACACCATTTAGATCAAGGATGTGTCTGCTCCTGGTCAGGGCAAACATTAATTCACAGTACTCTGTGGGGTGCTCTTTTGAAAGTCAGGAGCAGCACAGCACAGTGGGAGCCCTCTCCACCACTGATTGGCTTGCTTTGCGAGTCAACCCTTGCTGCTGAGCAATAGCACAGGAGCTTTACTCCAGAAACACAAGTTCCTACAAGGCTTATTTCACCATATGTAGCTTCCCCACCATTCATCATGATAGCAGTGAGACTCCACTTTAGTACAATGCCCGTCATATCAGCATATAATTACCTTCTCAGAAAAGCCCATATTCATCAACACGTAAAAATAGTAATGGATATGTTGAAGTGAAGTTTTATATACTAAGAGTACCAACACAATCTCAAGGTAAATATAAATTTGTCTCATTTTGTTATCATACATAAAGTTCTTCATATGGATTTAGCACTTCATGTGCTATTTCTTTAAAAACAAAACAAAACAAAAACAAAACCCCAAGACTTTCATGGAATTTACCATATTGGTGAATATTTATCAGGAATGTTTTATGATTTTCCAGACTTCTTTTTCCTTGACCCCTAAATGTCTCAGCTTGAAACTGCATGAAATATATGCATACAAAAATACAAAGAAACTCCAAAGACAGAAAGAGAAGTGGCATTTGGGATTCCAACCTGCTGAGAAATATTTACTCTTACTTCACTTGAGTTAAAAGTAGCTGAAGGGAGTTACTCTGAACAGTAATTTTGTGCCTTGTAAAAGCTATCAAAGTTGCACACAGATGCATTTTACAGAGACTCAAAGAAACACTCACACTTCTTGGCAGGTGAGTTAAGCCTATGGCACTGTCTGGAGACAAGGTTGCAAGGGTGAGTCAAGCAGTCATGAAGATCCAAATCATTACATGAATTTAAACATTTTCTCAGCATCTGTATTCTCCAAGCCACAGTTGTGCTTTTGTTGGTTAAACCTTTCAAAATGCTAATGCTCTCTGAACGGCTACAGCTCTAAATCCTGTGGTGCCCAAATGAGCTCCAACACAAGCTAGTCCGCATACCCAACTAAGCAAAGGCAGGTGATTCCTCTCAGTAAGGTATTAGCCTAAGACCTAGAGTATTATTTCTGGACTAGACAGGAAATATGCTGAAGAGCTGTACCTGCTTTTTCAAAAATCAACCGATCAACAACAAAACATACATACATATTTAGTCATCTAAATAATGTGGTAGCAGTTGCTAAATTGCATTTGTACGAGCTGCAAATACAAATTGCTATATTGATGCAAACACAGTACGTAGCAGTGAAGATGCAAGCCTTGAAAAGAAGATTATAGAAGCCATGCTCTTTTAAAGTAGACTAATATATTGTCACTTTAAAGTCCTACCTCCTGTTACTGCCCACCCCTCCAATCCAAAAGAAGCAACTGTTAGTTGCTAGAAATGGATTTGAATGCACTTACAGTGAGATGCCATGAATATCGTCACTAGAAATTATGTACTGTGCCTTCTTCCCTGCCACCTTTGCCCTTAAGTTTTGGTTTTTCAACTTACATTGTAATAGTTTCTTTAATCTCATGCAGCATTATTTTGTGCTTTATTCCTCTGCTGAGTTCCAGAGGTCAGAATTAACCTGTAGCAAGAGAAATAAAATAAATATAGGTCAATCTATTAATTGGATGACCTAGTAAAAGCTTCACAATAAAATCCGAAGGCCAGGATTTTTCAAAAGCACATGGAAATGAAATTTTCGCATGGATACTAGTTATTGTGAGAAATCACCACTTTAATGTCTGCAATCAGTTCTAACCTTGAGTTTACTTCATAAATAAATAGATAACAGCAAGCCCAACAATAAGACCTGCATGAATGTCTTTGTTTAATATGAGATGGTCCCTTCTAAAAGGTGGGTGGACAGCAGTAAGTTTTCATGGAGGCAGAATTAAAAAATAATGCTCTTATGTGCTCTTGTGACTCTAACCATCATTGTGTAAGAGAATGAAATGGGTCACTGAAGACCCTTCATAATTAGATGACTGACTCCCAGTAATATCCACAGGAATTCCAGGACCAACTGGAAGCAGCATGAGTTAATAGGAAATGTTTCTGAAAAATCCCCTTTTCATTTTCTAAGATGTCAGCCAGGCACTCCTATGCCCAGCTGTATTGCAGATGGTTTGGTTATTCTTTCATAAGTATCAACTCATCTGAAGGTTATATTTAGTTCTATAATGATATTATACGGAACAATCGTATATCAGAAAAGACAAGACTTACTCTTCAGTTTTGCGACAAAACATGTTCCACCCAAGAGAACAACCAAAGTGAACTGCAGACCTTACTGTAAGGGCCATCATTTGTGCTTGGGGTAGAAACAGGAGCATGGCTTGAAGCTTCTGACCTCCATCAGTACCTTCCCTTATCTTACTGGGGGTAGGGAGGGGGCTGCACCATTGTCAAATGTTAACTGACAGCAAGCCATGCAGGCTGGGTCTCCCCTGCATGAGGCAGAGGAAAGTCTGATGGGATTCTTCATCAGTCAGAGCTTTGAACTGTATTTTCCCAGAGCTTTTCTTTATAGGGAGTTCCCTAAAGATGACCAAACCAAAAAAAAAAGAAGGAAAAAAAAAAAGAAAAAAGCCAAATTAGATTAATTAGATTATAAGCTAATTAGCTGGCTCTAAATGGAGAAAACTCAAATGAGGGTAGGTAAAGCAGAGCAGAAACAAAAAAGGTTTATACCCAAGTCTTCCCCTGTTAGCTACATTCTTGCAAGTAGGTCATTGCTTTCAAGCATGGATTCAAACAAATTAATGGCTGTGCTTTGCTTCAAACTACACAGGTACTACAGTCCTCTCCGGTGCCTAGGAACCACTCATTCCCATCACCATAGACCTGGCTGTGGGCTTTACACCCTGCTCTCTACAGCAATCTCTTTGCCCTGTGCACATCAGTCTGAAGCTGCTGCTCCTCGTGTTCACCTTACTTTCTCCTGGTCGCTGCAGGCTGGAAACTTTTCCGCTACTCCCAACTGTTCATCCTAAAAGGAGCAGTCCCCCCTGAGACTCTTCTAGCTTAAAGGACAAAAACACCAGCTAGATGCAAGAAAGCCAGATATTGCCCCTTAAGTCTTTATTCTTCAGTGTTCTTAAACATCCTTCTGCCTCTGTAACAGCTGACTTTGTCCCACACCCAACATGCAAGCCACTCACAGGGACATGCATATTCACCAGACTTGAGATCATTGCTTCAACATGCTGCTAGTTCAAAGCACTATAAAGGAAATAATGTGGATTGGTTTCTGCCTATGAGTTAGTGCTTTATTTCTGTGCTGAATATCTTTACTTGCATTTGGGGAAGTTGCATTTGAGAAAAGAAGGGCCTTGACAAACTAATGAAAAAAGCTCTGATCACAGCTTCCTCCTGAGTGCTCTACAATGTAGCTAAGCCATGATCCACAGTTACGAAAAACAGTTGCCTTCCTCCATCTGTCATGCCAGAATCTACCTAGAGATACCAAGGAGCTTCCTCTCTCTTCATTAACGCCTTGTTGTCCACCCTGTTCTTGTATAATCCCTGGTTTGTAAGAAGTGTCTACCATACCATATAAAGTAGAAATGAAAGCTGGAGATTATCTGCTCAACAGGCACGATTCCTAACTAAATATCACAGCAAAGTCACAGAGAATACAGGATGTACCACTTCAGTGGGACAAACTTGAAAATTTTCAACTAATCCCAAATCTTGACTTCCTTCTGAAAATCAGAAATAAACTCAGCTGTAGCTTCTGAATAAACAGCCAGTAGCTTCTGAATTTGAGTGGTCAACTGGGATTTGAAGTGTTCTGGATTTTTTTATCCTTCTTCTGTATGATTAAATCCAGGCACTTTAATTTGGATCTTTCCTATTCTAGATGGGTATTTTAAAAAGCTACCTGATAGACAATGGTCATGTCTGTTGTGGCATATGGATGCAGAACTACAGGTGGGAACAAAGCTGATGAGAGGGACATACTTCAACTTGTTGCATTTTTTTCACATAATTCAAAAGTCATTGGTAACGCTGGAGACTCGGTCTCACATGTCTAAAGAGCACCTAATTGCTGAAATGTAGTCAATTACTCTCTGAGAAAATGGGTTACAATTTAATGGATTTAAATTCAGCAGCTCCAAATAGCAGCAGTAGAGAGGGATGCAGAGAGTGCAAATATTGGAGATATTGGAAAGCTTCCAAATGCTTGGCATTAAAAAAAAAAAAGCAACCAATCCACATGGCACAGCAATATAAAGCCTCCTCTCTGAAAGTCAAAAATACAATTTTTTTCAAAGTTGCTTGCAACTATAAGGCTAAAAGTGAAGAGTACTAGAGGAAACTGGATAGGTCAGTCCTAGCAAGATCATATGCTTTTTGGGGGACAGCTCAGAGAAGGGCAACTGCCACAGATGGATCTGGCTTCAGTGCCCTCTAAGAAGCTCTGTGGATCCACCCTCCCTTGCTGGATGGATTGTCTACAACAGCTTTGTGGAGGAATTGCAATGCTTTGATGAAAGCGAAGCCATTGCATTACTTTCGATAATGATTTTGAATGTTAGACACTAAAAAGAAACAGAACAAACTGGAAGAATCCTCCTCTCTAGTATCAGTTTTCCATTTCCTTATCTATATTGACTGTGACAAAGAAGTTTTGGATTATATGTTGTCTTATTATCTGCTCTCTGAATACTTTCTGCGGTGTCTTGCAATTCCATCATGATTATGCCATCGTAATGGTGATGCTCTTGTAAACCATATAACAGAGATGTCTTATGTTGATGCTTATCTTCCTACTATATGCTTTCTGTCTGTACATAGACTGAAGCTCATAACCATAGCAACTGAATTATTCTGGAGTATATCAGGTTGACCAGAGGGATTCTTCCTGACCTGAACCACTGTATTTTTTGAAAAAGGAAAGAAAGGTAAAACAAAACCTATTCCAAGTTCTGCAATATAGAGCAGACAAATTTTCCTTCAGATAGACTGAAAAGCCTAATTATGTTTGCATAAAAAATTGCTCGTTCAAGTAGAGATCCAAGGTCTATTAAAAGAATGTTGGTAGTCACAAGAATAAAGCCACCAGATGACCAAAAGAGAAAGTGAATTTAAAATGGTCTATCCCCCTGTGAGTAGAGGGGAATATTTTAACTACTCCAGGACACTTAGAACACTTCTCAAAATGACCTCTAGAAAACCAAGCAAGTTTCTCTAACATACATCCTCAGCACGTACCTAAAAAGGCAGCTCTTCAGAATCAGAGAGACTGGTTCTAGCTTCTTCACATGACAGCTGTGTTATATGGCCCATAATCATACAAGACAGACAAGAACAAACATAAAGGACTTTATGTGGCCATTTTTCTGCAGGTGCTAGTATAGATGGCAGGGTGAAGGGGAACCAGGAGCTCTGGATAACCTCTATAAGTGTATTTTAATATCACAGCACCCTTCATGACTGCTTTAAACTCCTTAAGCCCTGTCTTTGGACCAGAACCCAGAAGACAAAACATCATTTAGTTTTTTATGCATTTCTTTCCTATCCTTTTTCCTCTGAACTTTACTAAACTGTACAAGCCTAGATTGCTACTTCTACTACAGGATTAGCATGAAACAATTTTCAACCTCCTTGTTTAAACTTACAAAAATATACAAAAATAGGTATAGAGTGAGGGTAAAGACAAGAAAAATATTTTTCTCTCTGATGTGACAGTTACTAGATCATGAGGGTAACTTTAAGTCTTCCAAACACAGAATGGATAAATATCATTTCTCATTACTATTGTGCTTGTAACAGAAGATATTTTTTGGTACATCAGAAGAGGAGAAAAGCTTCTTCTAATGCACTTCAAAACACCTTCCTGTTAATACTGAAGAGACTGAGTCACAGCCCCAGATGTTGATTGTCCCCTGCAGAGAAGTATAGTGACTGGAGTCCTTCCTTTTTAGCCCCAGTTCTTGTGATACTATTTGTACTAACAGAAGTGCTTAATCCATTTGCTTAAAAAAAAAATAAAATCTGTAACCTATTTGTCTCAGTGTCATCCCACAACAGCCAGTTTTTGAGTACTTGAACTCCACTCCCTGTGCTTCTTTAAAGGGAATCTAAGCAAGAGAAGGGTGAGAAGAAGAATGCCTGTAAACATTGATACAGAACTGGCAACAGGATCAACAGGAAAAAGCTGGCATGGGTGGATTAAGTATTTTCAGTACTTTTGGTACAGCAACATCTATTATTCATTGTAAAATAATCAGAGGAGATACAGAAGCATCAGAAGGTATGAGAACAAGGCTTATTCTATTAGGAAAGAATGTGTTGTCATTCTAATTTGGCAAGGTTGCACCTGGACGTTTAAAAGGCAACCTTTATAGCAGCTTCTGTAGTTGGATTATACGGTGGAAAGTATACAGTATATAACCTTCTAGTCAAAGCTGCAGCTTGCTAAACTGACATCCCTGTAGTTTTCCAAGGTAACAAAAATAGTCCTACAAAATTAGTCCTAAACCTGCTCCTCTGCTTGCTCAGATTTATACTGGCTGAGCTGTCCAGTTGGCTGCCTTGGTATATGAACATTCAGAAAAGGCTTCTCAAATAGAAGCAAAGCATCCACATACTTAAAGATTATTTAATTTAATTTAATTCTATCTGTCAAATGAGATGCCATTTTTTTGGGTTTGGTTTTTTTTTTTGAACTAGACAGCATTTCTCACCACTATATGTCAGTTACATGTATGGTGGTGAGATGATATACGTTGGTATAACTGGTTGAAGGATGTTATAAGACTAGGTACCAAGTCTTCATAATTTCAGCACTAAGTAGTGTGATTTTTAAGCACCTAAAGGCAAACTGGAACTAATTTCCTGGAATAAAATCCCACAGGGAATTGACTATTGATTAACCAATAGAAGAAAATTATTATTATCATTCTTTAAATATGATAGCACTCACTTTCAACCCAAGATAATTTTAAAGTGCTTGTCTTTCAGATGTCAGGACATGGCCCCATTTCTGATAGATTATAGGGTTTATGCATCTCTGCCAGCACACTTGGAGAGGTTTGGAGGGGATGCTGTTCCTTATGGTAAATGGCTTTAACCATATATGCATTAATTTTTACAAAGAGAGTGTTGGCTGGGGTTTGTTTGGGGACAAATTTTTATGAGGCTTATATGAGTGGGATTTGACCTTGCTAATGACAGAGAGGAGGTCAGCCACATTGTGTGTGCAGAGGGCTTTGAATGCGGTACAGAGCATGTGCCCAATGTCCCTGCAAGATAACAGCCTTGAGACCTAAAAGCTATGAAGCAGTTTCACAGCTTTATCCTACAGGGATTTAGGTTTGCTATTCAGCCTTTTCCTATGTGTACTTTAGACAAGATAGTCTAAAAACCACAAAACAAAATTCCTTGCTTTTCACCTGGAAAATCAGCAGCCAGGTCTAAGTGTGTCAGAAACTCCAAGTTGAGCAAATACTGGCCTGTTTGTAGAGACCAACTTGAAATGGACCCTTTTTCGCATTGAAGCTTCACAGTGTACAGCTTTACCACTTTTTAGGCATGTTTCGTAGTAAGTTATTTAAATTTCTCATTAAAATTTGGAGAAACAAAAGTAAATGTCAAAGTATGCATCTTATCTCATTTGCAATGTTGCGCTGAGTTTATTTTTAAAGCCTTGCAACCAGGGAACCAGAAGAATGCCATGTTCTCTTTGAAGCACATGCAAAGTGCACATATTAAAAGAAAATATTCTGAGTTGTCTCTAGCCAAAAATTATTTACTGAAAGAGTTAGAGAAGACTTTGATAGTCTGAGAATTGCTGAGTTTAGTGGGGAAAGTGACTAAAAGAAATAAAGAAAAAATGACCCATCAAAGGTTACTCTTAATTTTTCACCCCTAGATTGGAGCCAGTAACACTGCATTTTTATTTCTGTCGCAGCTCTATAGTGCAGTAGCTAATAACACATAATTCTACAGGAAACTGGTGTGTCAGACCATAGACAGCATTAGAAAATCCCCTGCTGCTGGACATCAGTGCTTAGAATTTATTGGGTTTTTAATATTGGTTGAGTTTATCTTTAAAAAATTTACCATTTTATTTAAGAAGTGTTGTTACTTCAAAGCTTAATACTTGCTCTTATGAGACACCGTAGTACAACATTAACTCACAAAATGTCTGAAATAGCCATTTGTGTAGTTAAAAATTAGACTTCAGAGCAGGAGACATGTTTTAAAAAATGATGATAGTTTTGAGTGTCCATTGCTTTTGTCTTAGGAACAAGGAAAGATAACTCTATTTTCCAGGGAAGTCTACCTCACAGGCATTAGCTCCATGCTTATGGCAAGACTGAGAGTACAGAGGTATGAGTTTCTGCTCCAAGTAACTGAGTAGCGAATGGAAATTCAGCTTCAGTGTTACACAGTCCAGACCTCCAGCAAGCACTCCCTCTGAACCCAAAAGCCACCCGAACAAAGCTTTGCAGAGGCTCACGTTTCCACAAAATGACGTACGTGACAAAGTTTTGCTTCACCAAAGTACTCCAGATGTCTCTCTTGGGAAGCATTAAAGGTATGAAAAGAGTTAACACTCCCGGGAGGTGGAGGATCCACAGGACAGATAGGAGCCTTTTCCCTTCTCCTCTACTATATGTGACGTGACTGGTGCCACAGTATCAGAAATGCTGCAGAGCCCCCTAACTCCCACTCCTGTGCTTTAATTGGTGCATACCATTTAAAGATTAGGCTCCCTTCAAGGCCTTTCCTTTTGTAGTGCACAATTTAGTCATGAGTATCCACTAAATCTAGTGTAAGTGTCAGTTTGAGATAGAACAGCCAGGGTTCTGCAAATTTCTTTTCAAACAACATAAAGCTGTGCTCCTAGAGGACAGACAGACTGTAGTATTAAAGAAGCTCCTCCACTCTAATCAATTTTGTAAAAATGCAGAGAGACATATTCCTGTATAACTTTGACCAAGAGCTTTGAGCTCTGTGTGATGAATAGTTTCCCACCCCCACTGCAGATGTAGGCAAGAAAAGAAAGAGAAAGAATTGCTTTACAGACCTGTCACACTAATCTTATCATTTTCATATAAAGTAGTCAAATTCAAAAGAGATTTCAACACAGACTATTGGGAACCCAACTATAAAACTACTTTTTTTTTTTTTTTCCATAAGAAATTCCTTAATTGAATTTATAAAAGGGGAAAAAAGAAAAAAAAAAAATTAGACCCTTTGTCCTGCCACGCAAGCCACCTCTTTTTAAAGCCCTATTTCTCCATCTGAGTTTGGAAAAACAATAAATACATTCTTTCACACCGGGAGTTAAGAAATATAGTATTTATTGTAGTCAGGAGTTCCTTTCTCGGTATCCTGGATATGAGCTCATACCATATCAACAACCAACAATAGCTATTGTTCCTGGAGTTTTAAGGAAGTTTCTGTACTCTGTTTCCTGAACACAGTATGTAAACTAATACACACAAAAAAGGTGTTTCATATTATTTCAGGTACATTGGGCCCCTCCATGTCAGCCTGCTAGCCATCTTTTTCCCAGAGCTAGAAGAGTAAATGTATACTTGTGTTTATCCATTTGTGTCTGGAAACAGCTAATTCCATCACAAACTATATGAAAACAGAACCCAAAGAAACACAACAACGTGTTTAATTTGGAAAGAGCACTTTCTACCTCTTGGCTATTAAAACTGGCTGTCCTGATGGGTTAGTTCCTCAGCTAAATCATCACTTACATAGTATACTTGATTAACGAGGCTAAAAACCTCCAGCTTCATGCACATCAGAAAGGTTGATGCTTGTTACCATTCAGCAGCAATATCTCCCAGCAAAGAAGTTGTAGACTAAAATGAGTGTTTGAGCTGTGACCTATTTCTCCACCAAACCCTCATGCCTAATATGCATGTAGGTATACATGTAACACATGTATGCCTTGTTCTACATAAAATTTACAGTTGTGCGAAAAACGTGGGGTGAACATCTCCAGGGTGCACAGAAAACACATGAACCTTCTTAGAATGCAAAACCAGAATATCCCAGCGTGACAAAACAGGGCAGGTCTGCCTTGCACTTTAACCTCTTGCAATACTATTGCCTTGCAATATTACATATTTCTGCCAGGGAAGGCAAAATCCATTGGACTTTTCTTCACCGTTACAGAGTCTTCATCTTCTGAAGGAAGGACAAGGCATCCCACTTGCACCAGTGTATCTCAGGTGGTAGAGACTACTACTTTGGCTACTATTACTATTTTGATGTCCCAAAATGCTAACCAGTCCTCAGGCCAAACAAATTAAGGATGTTTGTGTGGGTCACAGTGAATGCCTGAAATCTCAAATTGGGTCTAGCAGGCTTTAGTACAAACAAAGCTCTGCAAATCATTCTGTGTAGTCCCCACACAACTGTCCCTCCTAGGCAGTGTCTCACCAGCACATTCAACAGCCATACCATAGTAACAGACGCATGGAAGAGCTGTGGTGGAAAGGCATCGCTGAAGATTATCTCACCCAACCCCCTTGCTCAAGCAGGGTCATCTACAGAATGTTGTCCAGGATCATGTCTTGCCAGGTTTTGAATATCTCCAAGGATGGAGACTCAAGAGCTTCTCTGGGCACCCTGTTCTAGTGTTCAGCCACCCTCACAGCAAAAAAGTGTTTTCTTATGTGTAAGTGGAATTTCCTGTGTTGCATTTTGTGCCCAAAGCCTCTTGTCCTGTCACTGGGCATAGCTGGGAAGGGTCTGGTTCCAGTTTACTAGAGAAAAAAGATGCTGATTTTCCTGCTACAGTTCTGCCACACACCCATGCATTTCTCCACTGCCTACTGGAGCTCTGCCCCATCACCATAGATGCCATAGAGGTGTCCAATATAAAACACTTCCATTCCAAAGACCCTGACACATTGGTTCAGGTTATGGTGCTACTGCAGTATCACAGTGAGCATAGCTTGTGAGAAGGAGAATGGAGGAATATCCCACAGCATTAGGCTGAGCAGAATGCCGTAGATGCAAGTCCCTCTTAGTGACATTCCTGTCTTTACTTCAGGGAACTTCATGCAGACCCCTTCTTCCAGGTACCAGTTATCTTGGTAAGTCCCTACCAGTTTAAGTCCCTACCAGTCCTCCTGGTTTAACCACTGCTATGTTTAGAATATGACACTCTAGGAAAAGAGATGTTTTCTGGTGAGGACTGATGACCGTGATCTGAACCCTGAAATGGGACAAGAAATAAAGACGTGATAAAGACATTAACAATGTATGGTTTAATATATCAAGGGTGGGCAAGCCAATTAGGACTGAATAGAAAGTAAGCTAAATCTTTTCCCACATCTCTAATCCTTTCTGTAGGATTTGAAAGAGAATAAAAATCTGCTACTGCTTTAAAAGTTACTTTCATGGTCATTTTTATGTTTTTATACTAATACTCATCCTCCTGCCAGGAGCACAAATGAAAGTGCTGAAATATCCCACAGCCTTTCCTGTGAGATTTACAGACTAATTTTACACATCTAACAAGTCTGAATTATTGGGATAGGATTCAAGTAAGTTTCTAAATTTGGGAGTATCCAATATGAGATCTTTACTATTTGAATTTCCCTCATCCCTATGGGAGCCACAGTATATTGTTGTGCTTTTACTGTATGTCCTATTTAAGGGTTTAACACTGGCTCTTAGATCTTTTATTTCCAGGCAATCTGTTCAATTACTAGCAGTGTCCAATTGACTCCTCTGACTGCTGCTATTCTCAGAGCATGAAATTGTAAGTGAACTTGAAAGAGCAGAGTGAGGATAGGCAGAACCTAGGTACAGACCAGTGAAGTCTGGGACTGTTTGTCTGTACTTCAGCTGCACTTCCATTTAAGATTTCAGGGAACTTTAGTAACTGTCCACTGATGAGAAAAAAAGAGGAAGGGAAATGAACAAAGGGAAAATCAAACACAAAGATGAGACCATGTCTCCCTGCTGACAGCCTCTTCAGTCATGTAACACAGGATTCTCTCTCAAGAACTATAGATGAGGCCACAGTTCCTAGAAAAATCCAGGAAGGACATTTTAATGTAAAAAAATTACTCTCCCCAGTGTCTAAATTATGCCAGGGATCTCTTTATTCTTCCTATAAATTTGGAAGAACAAAAGGCAACTTAAAGCCTTGAACTTTCAAGTCCATCCTTGAACTGAACATCTTAGATTAAGCTCATCAGGCTAGTGCTGAATTTTAAATGAAACATTTAATTGTCCATTTTCTTATTCCACCCAAAAGTGGAAGGAAAAAATCATCAGTATTAATAATCAAAACCTACACAAAGAGAAAGTTTAATACATATATATGAATTCTGCCCTTGTAGACAAGGTTGCTGCTATCAATTGCTCCCTGGTAATGAATAACGAATTAACCTTCTGATCATCATCAGCTATGATTTTCCTCTGCATATGTCATGAATTCTGTTCCCAAAGTCAACGGGGACCTGATCCTGCAAACAGTTTGGAATGCTTTAAGTTCTGACCCTAAATATGTATTACTTAACCCCCATGATTCCATTTTATTTGAGAATAACTTTAATAGAGTAGCTTTAGAGTATCTGCAAATGTGAGTGTTTGTGGTATTATGTATTGGTGCATGTTAACATAGATATTTCTCTAGTGTAAAAGTTGAAGTTAAAGAAAAATATATTTAAAAATTTCTTAGATAGAAATTAAAGGAAAAAAACTACTCCTCATCAGTCTTAATACATCCTTTTCATTGTAGTTTTTAAGCATCAAACCCCTTAATCTTATTAACTTAAAATCATGGCTCTTTTTTATCATAACCAAAACATCTTTTTGGGACCTAAACTTAGAAACCATATTTTTACATAGGCTTTGGAAAGCAAAATCTAAAAACATTCCAAAGGAAAAAGGTTAATGAGTAAATAACTTCTCCATTTTTATTCTGCTTCCACAAGCCTCACCACCACGCATATACACGCGCACATACACACGTGCATGTGCACACACACATACACAGTTTAAGGACTGACTGGCAGCTGAAAGCAGCTATTCCATCCAAGCAACATTACAATAAGACCTGTAGAAAAGAGGACCGCAAGTGAACTAGAGCTTTTGGCTTAGAAAGGCATTTTAGAATATTTTCCATTCAGCTATTAATATTGTATTAAAAAAATAATAGTTTTAACTCAAATTCCCATGTTTCAAAGCTCACACAGTTCTAACACTGGGGTTATCTTGTTTGGCATGAGAACAGCTCATGTCTACATTAAAGCTGGAAGCTTAGAAGTGACATAAACAGGCCTTTTTCTATAAAGATAAAAGGCTAAGCTTTAAAGAATTTTATATTTATAGATAAACGTTTCCATAGTAATCATTACAGTGAAACTTGCTGGTGTCAGCAATCCTTTGCATACAAAAATGGCTTATATTCAAATTAGCAGGAGTCACAGAATCAGATCCCAGCTGCCACCTGAAAGAAGGGCTTACAGGAGGAGTGTCAATTGGGGATCTCTGGGGTGGGCAATTGCCCTTATTTTGATTGCCCCTCTGCCCCTTTCTGCCCTATGTGTCAATACATAAAACAGGAGATAAGTTGTAGGAGGCAACTTCACAGTCCACAAGAACAATTTAGGAGACTCACGTTTCCTTTTCCATCTCTAATTTTTAAGTTTCTATGATATAAATACAGACAAAAAAATATTAGACAGCAAGCAGAAAGCTGGGTCAGGTGACAGTGGTACGGTTTTCCCGTCACCTACTCCCTGAAACTTGGATTCTTTTACAACATGGTACAAATTTAATCCTTGCTTTGGGAAGATGTGCATTTCTTGTTACTTAGGGTGGAATCTCTTTCACATAGCCCTCAGAGAAGCAGGATTTCCCCCCTTGTGCTCTGCAAAGGCCTGTGTAAGTATTGTCCCACTGATGAGCCTTGCTAGGTCAGGACTGCCTTCTTATTCCATCCGCTGCAACAGGCAGGCTAGCATTTTAAATAATGGAAGTTATTTAAAGCGATGAGGCTACAGTAATCATGTAGGACTCACACTGCATGTTTCTGGAGGTTTCTACAATGCCCTGAAGTCAATTAGGTTTTAATTAAAAAATAAAAAAAAAGTGATGTGAAGGCTTTCAGTCTATGAATTTTTAAAGCGCCGCTAGTTAATTAAACAAAGGAAGGAAAATATCACACTCCCTTTTTTACAGGTGGCAAGATGAAGGAGAAGAGAGGTGAGGTGACTTATTCAGGGACAACATGGTAAGTCAGTAGTGCCTGGCACTGAACCAAGCCTCCTCACTCCGAGATTACATCCTACTCACTCCTTGAAGTCCTGAAGAAGGCAAAAGAAAAATAGCTAAGAGAGCTGTTCAGCTTTGAAATGGGAACGCTGTGTGTGTGAGCCCACAGGCGTATGAACATATGCCGTGAGAGAGATGCAAGTAATACTCCCTGATCAGCAATAATAAAACCCTCCCTCCTCCACCTTTTTTCTTTTTTTTTATTAAAAAAAAGGCAATCCAGGGAGTGGGTAAAGTCTGAGTGCTTTGCAATTAATATACAAATGTTTCCATTGTAATCAGTGTACTAATACCTGTCACTGTGAGCACCTCTTTCCAGAGAGGGCTCACTCACTGTTTCCCTTGGCACACGGTGCTCTGACACTCACAAGAGATTACTTTCATAAGGTGCTCCATGTGCACATTCAATAGCCATTTTGCCCATGTTTTTATGATATCTTTGGAGACATATATCCAGTTGTTTGGCTCTTGCAAAGCTACTGAAGTCTGGGACTCAGCTGGCTGAAAAGCAGCCTCCAATAAATAATGAAACTCTTTTGGAAGGGGAGATGTTTGTGTTAGCACCTAGCAGAAGGGAGGGAACGGGGCTGGGAAGACTGGCTGCACTTCAAAGAGGTTGCCCCTGGCAGGCACGGACGCCCCGCAGCCAGCCGGTGCTGCCTGTGGTTGGCAAGCTCTGCTGGAGCTATGGCTGCCTTGGCTGCTAGCGGCTCAGAGGAGATCGGCACAATGGAGCATGGCTGGCCCATGTTCTCAGGGGCTGTCACACAGCATTAGAGCCTGTGTTAAGTAGAGAATGAGATGGGAAACGTTAAAAGAAAGCGAAGGGCCTCTGTTCCACTGACCGGCACTTTTGCTGGTTTGATGCAGCAGTAGCCTCCCGTCTCTTTGCAGCAGGAAAATACTTTAGCTGAAAATGCTCTTAACTCATTCAGCCAGGACATGATAGAAAATATCATGCCCTGGGTACCTCACTTGCAGTACTGTCTCTTTCAAAACTGTTCACATCTGTTTTGGTACACAGGCTCCTTGTGATATAGCTTAGATTTTTATCCTAGTCAGAAGGGTCACAGTGCAGATATGCATAGCAGGCTGACACCATCTAAATACCAGTTTTTTCTACAAGATGTTCTGCAGCAAACTTGAAACATTTCTTCTCCCCATTACTCCTTATATTCCTTTTGTAACTGAGGAACCAGACACCAGAGAGGCAGGGTAGTATTGCAGTGCAATCGTGGTACTTGAAAATCACTTGACCTGAGCAGAGATGTGGGGAAGTCAGTGGGCCTTGGATCAATTTCTGCCACTGGACAGCAATGCTAATTGCATTTTTTGCATTTCTGCAACACATGCCATCCCAGCATGCGATGTTTTACAGGCATCATTTAAGACCCACAGGTTTCTGGTGAGGAAGAAAACCTGCCATTTTATAGAGGAGGAATACATGCTAAGGTAGATCTGTTGCTGTATGCTTCTCAGGAGATCGTAAAGAGAAATCTGGGAATTCTGAATCCTTGCTGCCCTTCCACTCCCAATGGCCACCTGTTATGCAAATCCACAGTGGATGTCAAAACGGTCCTCTCTGAAGGCATTCCCTCCTAACACACACATTCTTGAAACTATTCCTCTTCCTGGCTATATCTATGGGTGTATTGTGTATGCACACCACCAGCTTCCAAATTCATACCACAGATGCAACTGCACACCACCTCTGTGGTGCAGATACACTCATAAATTAAAAAATCAGATCTCTGTTCACCAGCCATTATTTACCACAAAGTAGGGTCTGATAGACCACTGATTCCTTTTAACTGCTTTGAACAGGAAATAAATGCAATTACTTGCCCTGCCATTTGGCAAATGGTGATTTTTGCATTGTTGTAGTAGTGTGTGCGTGCGCATGTGTGTGTGTTAGAGGAAGAAGAGCAGGCACTGTAGTTAAATACCCTGAGATTCCACTCTAATCTCTTGTTATTGTGAGGTTTATGAAGTAAATTCTGCACTGAAATTTCCTGTGCATGGTCTCAGTGGAAGGTAACACATTATAGAAAGTTTGAGGAAAATTCTGCTTAGACATTTTATGCTGTGAGAATAGGATGGAAATCACTTTTGCTGTAAGTTACAAAGGCCTTTTTTTTTTTAATGGCCAAAATTAGAAAGTTCAAATGCCGTTTCCCTCAGTTTTTATAGCTCCTGTTGAAAAAAGAAAAGTCTGAGGCAAATTGGCCAAAGGATTTTTGAATGACCACATTTGCTGATGCTAAATGAAAAAGCTATGCCATTCACATTTCATAATACTTCAGGACTTTCAGACAACAGTGCAAGGAAGTTAAACGGACTTATTTCACTACTGGTTTTTGATGGAGCAACATATAGTTAGGGAGAGGATAACAAAACATTCAACTGCTCTGAAATGCCATCTTAAATTATTTGAATAAGAGGTGAGCCAATATATAACTTCACGCAGTACTTCATAGTGGCAGAAATGCCAAGAGTATCCCACTCAAATATAGAGAAAGATGCAATCCCCCCTTATGTTCTTTCTATTTCTTGACTTTTCTAGCTCCTTTTTTTTCCTCCCCATGAATTGCCTGTCGCCCCCACCATCCTCCTTCACCTTCCCACACAGATCCTTTTTTGTAAGTAACTGTGGAACGTTCCAGCTACGCTGTGAGTTAATGCAGTGCGATAGAGGGAGAGGCAACATCAGGGAGTCAGAGATTTGAAAAGTTAAGGGGCTGAGTCTCTGGCTTCAGTTCAATCAATAATCACTGTGCATCTGGCCCCATGTTTCTCTGCACAATTAACTCAGCCACATTGTGCATACCTTGCCTTTTACATCAATTTGTGAGAAGTAGATTTACTGTTTGCAACACTGAGTCCTGATCGTGCAGGATGGTGAAAAGAGTCTTACTGATGTCAGTATAGACAAAGAGAAATTCAGTTCAATAGGCCCAAACAGGCCCTGGGTTACAACAGTTTAATTTGCAACGCACCTTGAGATCAGCTAACAGTTGCAGTAGGAGCCTTTTTTCCCTCGTATGACAACTTCAGGCCCTGCTGAGAAGAAAATGCCCATAGTCAGCAGGGTTGGAAACTAGGCAAATAATATCACAATGAGAAGTGCAGGATGAGTGGGGCTGGGGTGCTTGGTTTGGTTTTGTTCTGAGAAGCCAACTAATTAGACAAGGTTCAGGCACTACGCGCATGCCATGATAGCTACCTTAGTGTCACTGTGGAATAATTGCAGCTGCAAAATAAGTAGTTTTTTCCCACTCCAGAAATGGCCACAACCCTTACAGATGCGCAAATGCTTTGGAATGGAGGTGCTTTTTATGTCGCCGTCTACACAGAGCAGGCTAAAGCAGCATGGATAGTGTTGGAAGTGCTTGAGGCACAGGCTTTCCGTGCCCACTCTCCACTTTTCCTTACATCACTAATCTAAATGCCAACCACCATAAACCCTTACCAGGGCTAAAATTAAAGCAGTACAACTATTTCCACCCAGAAGAACCTGACCAAGTTTAAAAATACACAAATTTCTCAAAATGCTTCCCTGATGGCTCCAAATTCCACTGCACTCCATGAAACTGAGCCAGTGGGAAGTCAGCAAGGCTAAGTTCCTCGCTGTGAGGGACAGCTTCTTCCTCTCTCTCATTGTGAGCCAACTGCAGTGGCAGTGCTGGATTTCCTACAGCCCCCTGGCAGAACAGTGCCATCAGCCCTCTTGTGAGCCACAGGACAAAGCCCAGCACGTGCCAGTGAAGCCACACTTTTCCAGCACAGCCTGCCATCAGCCTCATGGCACCATCCATGAGAGCTCTCATCTGAGCTGCCAAGACTTGGCTCACTCACGATGCTGTAGGACAAAAGGTTGTTTAAGGATATTTAAACTTGTTTGATTTCATTATCTCTTCACAGCACCAAGAAGTGAGTGGGGAATCTTGGGTTAGTTGACATTTATAGCATGCTAAATTGCACACCCAGCATTAACTTCAATGGTTATCATGATCTATGATGGTAACTCTACCTTCTCTGCTTCTCTACCAACTCAAGGCAAAAAGCTACTAAAGCTTTGCAAGTATAATCCAAAAGCAGGCTGAAGATTTCCTGTTTCTAGCTTGAAATACAAAAAAAATACACATACATGTACATATATACATACAACTTGGTTCTTACTTTCCCTTATTTGTTCCCTCCTTTGCCTTTCACTAAATCAATTCTACTACAAAGGCAAAGATATGATTTACCTGGCTTTCCAGTACACAAGAATCAGAGTCCATCTCAATAAATAATGGCTTTTCATCTGAATTTGTTCCTCATTAAATGTTCCTGTACACACTGCAGAATCTTATGGAGAAAGATGAAGCAAAGGAAAACAAGCAGTAAAGTTTATGACGGAAGTGATCTTTTACTTTGCTGACCAAACCAAACACAATTTTTTCCTCAAATTTTACATTCCAGTTTTCCTTCTAATTTTATTCTACCTGAATGAGCTCTTCCTTCATTTTGTTGAGATAATTATTTTTTAAATTATAAATGTAAGTAAAATTTAAGATAACAAAGCAAAGCACTTCAAATAAAAAAGTCAAAACATTTCTTTTTGAAATTCAAATTTTCCTTTTTTTTTTTTTTTTTGACAGATTTGTGAATTTGTTTCTTCTGGAGATAAGTATACAGAGCTGGTAAGAAGTTTCATTGCAAAAAATCTGCCTAGCTCTGAAAAGAAGTGTTTTTGTGTGTGCCTGCATTTTTGCATGGAAAGAGGAGCCATTTAGCAAGCGAGGACAGTTCTTAGAGCTGCCAGTGCTGCCCCTCTTGATTGCCAGTGCTGGCTACTGTCTGCTGCCTGCCCAGAATCGTTTTGCTATGGATCATATAATCTCCTGGTATCGTTGCCAGGATCCACAAGGCTTGGGGGTCAAGAGCTCAGTGCAAGCATGGAACATTTTTCGTACTCAGATTGCACCAGTGAGTAGCAGCAACATTCATTCAGAAAAGTAAAAATATTTCAGACTTGAGCAATAGTCTGTCAAATCCCCACTACATTATTTTTTCTCCCTCCCCAGGTAAATGAAACCAAAAACTGATGTTGATCAACATGTGTTGGGAGTCATAGGCCACTTTATCAGCTGATGTGCAGCAGAGCTCCCAGTGGAATAATTGTGATTTATATAAGTGAGGCATATGGCCCACAGTTTACGTTACACATCCTAAAGCCCATATAGAATCAATTTTGCTATTCCAAGCCTACAGAAATACACAAATTAACACCTTTTAGCATTATGCACTTTGAGTTTGTCAGTTTTTATGCAGTAATCGATTAACAGTTGTTTTCAAGTTAGGGTTTATCTCTTGTTGGTGGGTATATTTATGACACATGGTTACACCTACAAGAATACATTAAAAGTTTTTGGAACTACAAAGGCAGACTAGTGCCTTGCAGTTGCTATAATCTTTGATGTCAGTAGGAGATTGTATATACCAAAATCAAGCAAGAGAGTTCTGTTTTCTGCGATGAAAGCATTCCAGGTTAAACTTTTAAAGAAGCAGAGCCAATGCAAGTATCTTTGACGTATGCTTTGGAAATGTTCAGAAATATTAGCAAAGTGCCATGCATAAAGCTGTTACCTGTATCTCTCCCCCTCAACTGACTCCTTTTTCTGAGAGAGAGAATGCTGGGATCCAGTTGAACAAAGGAGAAACAGAGCCTGAACTGTGCGCTCTGGGCACCAGAATCTGATGCAACTCACTTTCATCTCAGTGTAGCTTATCTGGTAGGCAGACCCAATGGAGGCATGAATTCCTAAGGATAAGTTAAATTATACAGCGTGTGACTGGATTCAGCCAACTCACCAGTGATGAATTTGCCTTCTCTTCCAGAGTTTTACTTGCTTTTAAACAGAAACCTTCATAAACAGAATTCGTCTGTCAGTGTAATCTTTACCATAGTTAGACATGGTGCAAAAAAAGGATACAAATATGCAAGTTACAGACCCATAGTCCAGCCTGCATGTCAAACTAGCCAAACATGATTGTAGTCACGCATATATACACATACATAAAACACACATGACCTGAATGAGCTTATCTTTAATGACACACGATTGTTACTCAGGAAAACTGAGTCCAGTTCTCAGCCTTGCTACTGAATTCTTCTGTGACTTGAGGTAACATATGTAATCTCTCTCATTCACTTATGTAGACAAAATGGTCCTCTGGGGGCAAGGGCTGTCTTCACTGCATACTTATATATTGCCAAATGAAATAGCTCTGATGTGAGTTGGAATTTTGTAATGTCACAAATAAGTTACTGATACATCTTTTTTTCAATGCCAAAAATGGATCACAATGAGGGTAGTGTTGAGCAAATACTATAATTAAGGAACAACATGTTTGTAGTTTCAGTTTCTGCTGGTGTAATAAATACTGCAAACACTTGTCTTACAGTACTAGTTCAAAGCATTCCAGGTTGCAGTGAGCTACTTCTCTGTTTGGGGGATATCGGTATAATATATGCTGGTATTTTACAAGGGTTTTCTTCAGACATGCAGAAATTTGAGACCGAATTCATCAACACCTTTCCTCCAACTGCCAACGCAGAGCCGTGGCTGGGAGATGTGGAATATTCTGCAGCAGCTAGGGAACAGAGGACCTAACTGGGGAAAGCAATCAAACCTGCATGGCAGTGGGCAGACTATAAAGCCCATGGCTGAGTCACATCGGCCAGCATTCATCTAGGCTGCATGTGAGTCAAATGGCGTTACTTTAATATTACTTCTGGAAAAGTAGCAATTTCATTACGTGTGACACTGCACATTATCCACCATCACTCTCATCATCCTCCTCTAGGATACACCCATACCCCCATGGTACAGAAAGCTGCAGAGCCAACGACCTTCATTAGCCATTAACTACCAAGAAGAGACCACGCACTACTTTCCAAGTCCTGTGTCATGATTATTTACCGCTCAGACCTCTGCTTTTAAATATGTGTTTTAATTTCCTATAATCCCAACTCCTACCATGATTATGTGGAATTCCATTTATTCTATTTGTTCTATTTTAAAAGGGATGAAGTCATCTGTGCTGGAAACTATGACCTGATTGAAAGTTCTGAAATGCTGCAATGTCTCAGACACAGCTCTGGCACATGAAGAAGTATAAATTAAACTCTTCTGCAGACATTTGATCTCTTGCTATGAAAAGGGATATTGTGCTTCCTCTGTTTAACAGTATTCTCTGTCCACTGTGAAAAGAACCCTTTTTGCACTTTTTTTTTTTCTTTTTTTTTAAGTGTGGCATTTTTTTCCACTCTAAATAGGATTGCAAATTAAGCTTTGGCATGTACACACACAGAGTCTATATATTACTGACTGCTGTGAACTAAGGGATGCCAATGCCAGATCTCACAGACTCATTAACTAACTGTTTCAATTGTTACCAGTGAATCTAATGCTTCTGAGCTCCAGGACTGTACATAGTGCAAGCACTCCACGATTGCAAACCATTTTTGGTCATAAGTAACAAATCAGCAGAAGGCAAGGCAGAATGTTAATCCAGTCAACCATCATTGCTTATAGTTATCTACAAAAATTCCAGTAGCCATGCAAACTCTGCTCTTTTTGGCATTAGGTCACCAACTACAGACACCATTTCTTTCTCCTGGGTACTCCTGTGTTCCTCACAAACTCTAATACAGTTCTGTGCAGAGGGGTCTTCTTAACTCTAGAATTTTGAGTAGATGTATATAAACCTGGATTCATGCAACATGAGCTATAATTCAGCACACTGTGAGGAAGACAGTTCAGTAAAGTTAACCATCTCATGCTACACACTTGCTACAGAATTAGTTCAACTTGCCTGCTCACCTCTAAAGCTAGGGAAGCTTAAGTGAGAATAGCCATCCTGAAAAATAGTACTTGATTGCTGCAGGGTTAGCAACAGATCAGGTGTGTGAACTACATCAAATCCCCCCTTTTTCCACAAGAAGTCAGGCAACCCATATTGATAGTTAAAGAGTTTTTTATGTCAGTAAGATTCATGTTAGAGGCAACACTCTTGTAACACTTCAGTTAAAACAAACCCTTCGTGGTTTCTGTATCAAATGCTTTCAACTTACAACAATACTGGACAAGATCTCAAAATGCTCAATACTGACCTGCCTTTGATCTCAGGAAAATTGAGGGGGAAAAAACTCTCCCAGTGCAGACAGTGGAAGCAGACTAAACACAATGGAAATATTTCTTTTTATAAATCTCAATAATGGATTTTTTTTTTTAAGTATAAACCCTACAAAAAGCAGCCTGTGTACTGGCAGCTGAATTATTTGTGTGCTGTATGTAGCTATGAGCAATTGCATTTTGAAGTGTGATATAGACCCATGACTAGGCCCAGCAGGGCTGTGGGGAGTTGGAGACTGGCTCTGCTGCAGCATTGCTGGGGCAGCAAGTGATGGCTCTGGGGGGCTGAAATGGAGTCCTGGGCTATGGGTGGAAGGAAGGGAGTCTGGGCAGGGCTTCTTGAGGCCCTGTCACTAACACAGTGAAAGGGACAAATAAACTGCCTTAACTTATGATCTTTAGCAAGGGGCATAATATCCAGGTATATGATATTCTCTTCTAGTAAACAGTGCCAATAATCTCTTCAGTGAAAGATATCACGTCTTCTATTTTAATGATAGAAACAACTCAGTCCCTGCCTCAATACAATTTTACATCTTTAGCTAGCCAAAAGTTTTCTGTTGATACTTTTATGTTAGAAGACTTATTTTTTGCTACTCCCCATTTTAATAGCTATTAAAATCTTTTTCTTTTTGTAAGAAAAAAGATTCTTTTTCCTTAAAAAGAATCTGAACTTTGTTGAAACAAAGAGGTTTTGAGTATTTTAGCCACAAATATTTTGAGGTTACCTCTAGTAGTCTCCACTTTTCCCTATGTTTTCGACCACTAATGGAATCAGGAAAAAAAACCCCAACCTCTTCACTATATATTCTCTTCTTTCATTTCACAATAATATGATATTCAGTCATTGCTCTTTGATGTTCCTTTCTGCTGGGATTTTCAAAGGAAATTAGCTTCCAAAATACGATGGCGTTCAGCAGCAGAAGCTGAGCGACTAATTTCAGCAGGTCTCACTGAGCATTCAGGCTCAAGCTCTTATACTGAAAGGACACGTGTCATCTGTGACCTAGAGACTGACACCTTTTGTAGCATTTAGTCCTGTCAGAGATACATGGTAGTGTGAAAGAAACAAATGTCTACTGGAAAACTGCATCATATAATACATGTCTCTTTAGAGTTGGATTTTTTTCAGTCAGAGTCCTTATATCATCTTTGAATGCTTCAATATGAAATAAAAAACAGCTAATACAATCAAAATACCGTAATACACATTGGCTGTGCAACTTCTGCTTCATATTTTCAGAGTCATTCTGCTAGCCTTTGAACACTATATTTGAGTGCTTTACTCTTAGGTGGCTGCTCTTGTGGAACAGCCTTCAAAGGTTGTTTGAGTGCCTTCAGTGTGAATGGATTTGTTTTGCTTTGGTAGAGAAAAGCATTTTTAGTAAGTTGAAGTTTTGCAACAGAGCAGTTCCTTAACAAAGAGGAGAGTTAGGACCTGGTCCCCACTCAGGGACCATGTTTAACATGTAATCAAGGAAAAGGACATTTTTACTGGCAATCAGAAGGTAGGGGAAACAAACGTACTAATCAGTAAACTGCTAAGTAAAAAAAGCGGGGTGAGAATCATCCTTATAGACAAGCTCAGGCAGACTTCACAAGCCAAATCAGAGTGAATGTGTGTATGGAAAGCATCTGACCCTTAGAGCACCCAACAGGCCAACTCCAGGACGAAGGCAGCCTTTCCTGGAAACTGATGTCCTGCTTCTCAGCCCAAAACTTCTAGCAACACACATGAACTGAAGGACTTTACTTAAAATTTAAATGTAAGTAACAGAAGTTATTACCAGAGCAGTTTCCCATGATCCATATTTCGTTCAAACTAAAATCACAGTCCAGTTTCCCAGCTTTTCTGTATGTGGCTGGTACAAGTGGCTTCCCCTGAGCACTGCATAAAAGGAGGAGAAATAGTTCATCACTCGCTGAAATACACTCATCTCTTCGTTAGGAATATGAACCCTTGTGAGCTGTAAATTCCTAATTGAAATTTAATAAATCTAATGAATAGATTTTCTGTTTGTTTCCCCAATGCTCTAACATTCCTGCTTGATTAAGGCAGCTCCTCCCTTTGCTTATATCTTTGCAATTAACCATCTAGTCCTTAAGACGGTTACAGCAGCACTGTGTCAAATCATATTACTGATTTCAGTGTAAAAGGTTCTCTTTGAATGTCTCATTTCCTCCAGTGTCCAGGACATCTTTGAGAACCCTGTGGATGTTCTCCAGCAACCAGTTTGCCAGTTGTTACAGCTACCTCTAGTTATATCACCCTCGCCTCACTCCTGATGCAATGATGCAGCCAGCATCCCAGCTCTGTCCCCTTTACTGCTAATGGCTGGGAGGCAGGTTGGGAAGTAGTATGCCCATTTTTGACAGCCATCCATCACAGTTCACCTGGTATCCTAGAAGGGAGACTGCAGAGGCATTGCCTGAAGATCTCTATAACTCACATATCTATGGAGAAGGAATATGTGTCCTTGTAGCTGAGAACACTTTCATTACAATTTTCTAGTAGCCTGCTGCTTTAATATAGTTTTAGCAATCCAGAGCTCAGAGCCACAAAAATTTCACAGGGTACATTTTTCCTTCTAACCAGGCAAAGCATCATGTATGTGTCCGTGAGGAAGAGGAAAAAGCAATAGCCAAGCCTTCTCACCAAGGATGCTTTGGATTCGGTGTTGCTGAAGACTTTATAGCTTCCTGAGATGGAAAACCTGAACAACTTTAACAATCTCTCTGAATTTCACTGGCATTCATCCCATATGGTGTTTGACTCTCTCAAACCAGCAAAAGAACTAATTGCAAAGGTGGTTTCTTTTCAGAACCTCTCTAAATTTTCAGAACCTCTCTAAATCCCATGTTGCACATGTTGCTTTACTCCACCTATGTCCACAGGAGTAACAAAGTGACCACATTTCTCTAGAAAGGATAATCCCAAGAAAATATGAGCAAAAGCACCTGCAGTAGGTCTGAGACCGTCTGGCTTACTATCCTGTCTCCAACTGTGGCTGTGAGTGGATGCCTGGGACAGAATTTAAAAATAGGGCAAGAAAGTGATCCTTCTCAAAACTACCCTCAGCTTCCAACAATATCTTACTTAGAAACTTCCTGCTCTGATGAAACCATGTCCCCTTTTCCAAAAACCCCGATCTCTCTGTCCTCTCTGCACAGTGCAAAGCCAGCACTGAGTCTTAAACTTAGCCCTTCCAGTTCTTACAGTGGGACTACATGTAAGTGTGTCCCTATCAAAGTCTTTCCATACATAGCTGGCTTTCTTCCAGCCATGCTACTGACCACGAGCATGAGATTCTGAAAGCCAGAGCCCTCCCACCTCTACTGCTGTTTGTAGTCCTTCCTCGTATAAGTCGTTCTTCAGCAGGAATGAAAGAAATTGCATCAAGAGAAGATGAAGGATGTTGTGTTCTCCAATTTCCCTCCCTTCTCAGGAATGATGTGGCAATCAGGTTGGCTTTGCCCAGAAAAACCAAGTAGTTATTAATAGTATCTATTATTCCTCAGTGTTTTTCCACTGTCCTAGCAAAGCTGCTAGCTAGCTGCTCTTGAAAAGTGCATATATAAAAAACTTACCAAACTAAGAGAAAAAGGCTTAGTATCTAATCGAGACATAGGCACTATACAATTTTCATCAAAGTCTAGTGTAAAGGCATTATTTGTCTTGATACTGATATCTAAATTTTAATGGCTCAAAGTTCAAGCTGTCTTATTATGCACTTATTGACTGGAAAAAGAGACAGAAGACAAGTGACTATTTCCGTTCCCTGACTGGCTGAGATGACCAAGTTTCTGGTGAAAAAGGCCCAAAGAAGGAGAAATTAAAATTCACTTCGGTTAAAAATTCACAGACCCAAGCCTGGAATTCATTTCCTATGAATGCTTCTTAAAATTCAGCTCCATGGATGCTCATGAAAAGAGTGCAGAGTGGACAAACTCTGACAGTATGGATTACAGTTTCAAATGAATATTAGCCACCCTTTAAACAGCATTCATTTAACCCTATTTTGCAGGACTAATCATAAAGGCCTCTGAGAGATGTATTTGAGTTCAGTAACTAAATTAATCTATTAATTAAGGATGGAACGTATTTACCTTTAAATAAAAATATATTATTCCAACTACTATTATAATAGCCATTATTATTATTTTCTTCTAAAAATTTGTTGTACCTTTTAGAGGCACTTCAGTAACCATGTTGTTTCAGGATACAAAGGGCTATAGAGCCTTGCCCACTTTGAATAGGCCTCTGAATGGAGCCTTTGTTTTGCGTGCTGTTTTGGTAGGAAATGGTTGCTATTTAGGTCTCCAAGAGGGAATATAAAACTATGCTCACCTAATCAAACAGACCAGTAAATACAGCAGTTAATCTGACAACTTCAAATTCCTGAATTGCATTTGGAGAAACAATTTAACACAAACAATCGTTTAAAGCCTGCATTAATCATCCACCTTGGGTTACTAAGATGCGTAATTTGTTTTAATTATTGCGAACTCGTGGTTCTAAGTGGCATTTCTAGCAGCTGGATGTTTTACTAAAACCGAAAGAGAGAAAACATACTGTTAATCTTTTACATGAAGAGTTGTAAAATAGAAGCAGTGTTACCATACATATCAGACCTATCATAACTCTATGTCTAGAGAAACGTATCTGTCCTAAGTATTCTATATAAGGGGAATAGAATTGCTTGTGAACTAAATCAGCTATTGTTCTCCACTGTGGCAAAATGTTCCTTTCTGAGCAACCGTGCATGGTGAATGTGAATCTGGAAGTACGGCTTTTTTTGCTTGAATTATTAACATATCTACAATAGCTGCATAGTTACCTTTAACAGGTTCAGTGGGCACTTCAGAAACAAAAGGGAGAAAAGGAAAAGCATGTGCAACAAAAATTTCCACCTGGCACTTCAGTGCAACACTGAATGAGACGTTAAAACAACAGCAGAAAAAGGCTTTCTCATTTGGATATAGTCAAATATAAAGATATAACTACTGTATTTATGTACCTTGTGCCTCTCAGAACAATAGCAGTAGCAACCTTTTGCTTGTCTGTCCTTGCAATGCGACAAGGTAGTTTGGCCAAAGCTGGCTGTGTTTTTAAAGCATTACACAAACTCTTTCTTCCCTCTTAAAAAAAACCCCTGGCGTTTAAAAGAGCCATTGTCACTTCTGGCTGAATGTTTATTTTACTGTCTCCTGCACAGCAGAGGGCATTCCACCTATAAAGAGCAATTATATAGCACTGGGACAATTTGAATACTCTAATCAATGCTGGTTAAAGCACAGATAAATAAACTTTTATAGTGCCAGGGCGCTTACCCTCCATGGAAATTATTGTTAATTTATTGAATCAATAATCTTGCAACAATAAATTATAATGCCTTTTGTTTTACTAAACCCATCTTGCAGCATGCTTAAAAAGCACAGCTTTATAAATATTGCAACAGGCTAGGGGGAGATTTCCAACCCCGGCTTTGTGTCTGTCCCATTATGCAAAAGATTAAATTGTAAAAGAAAAAAAAAAAAAAAAAGCCCAACAAAAAAACTTGAAGGTGCAGAGACACTGAAAAAAGAAATCCTTAAATACAGAAACTGCCTTGGTTGTAGCGCAGCCCTTTTAGGGGCTGTATTTTTTAACTCCTTCATTACCAGCAGTACCTGTATCAGTTTATTTTGCATAAAGTGGAAAACTTTAGATTTATATGAACTCAGATGTTTTAAAATACAAGACCACAGACTAATCTCCACTACAGCATAACTTTGCAATAGCTCTGTCAACTTCAGCAGCACAATTCTGGATCTACATCAGTGTAACAGTGATCACAGGCGTACCAAACAACTGAAAATCTATTTTCTTTAGAACCAATTTTACCTCAAAAGATGCCAGTGGAATTACTTTAACCATTATAAAATATCACATCATTCAGACTGGTAGATATTATGTAGATAATACTCACTTCCACATAAGCTTTCCTACTCTATATTTTTGAAATTGCAAGGAAACCCACTTTCAGGGATCGATGTTGGGACCGGTCTTGTTCAACATCCTTGACTGTTAAGGTGCTAGAGTAATACGGTTAATGTTCTTATGGTCTGGACCATGTGAAAATGTTCCATGCATCTGTAGCTCACTGATTCCAGTTTGTGTCAGTTTAATAAGACACTCAAAACACCTTGTGAGGAACTGGCAGTTTCTATTTACCTTTTCAAGATAAAATGAGTTGGAGAGGGGAATGCTGGCTGTTCTAAGTGGGAACAGTTTCAGGACAGGAACAGAGATACACAGCAGTGTCTGTTTTTTACTTTGAATAGCTGGTTGTTCTGGGGTAAGGTAAGGGCTTATCTGGTGGTAATGAGAAAATTCCTCCTCAATTTAATGCATCAAAATTTCATTCCAGTTCTTTTTGACTAGTTACTGTCAAGATTTCAACACTGGGACACTTATTGATGAGAACCAGTCCTTCAACGAGGTGTAAATTAACTTAGTTGAGAAGAAATTAATGATTTTATACAGATTTGAAGCAGCTGAGAATTTAGCCCAAAGACAGTTAATTCTTTATCTGAGCTTAAGAAAAAAACTACATCAGTTGCTATCCTGATTCTGATCTCCTATTTTTGATGAAGGTTTTTGAAGCTGGAGCCACAGTCTCCAGCTTATGTAAGCTTTGCTTATTACACAATGCGCTAAACATAAGTAAAAGTAGGCTGAATCATATGGGGATGCAAACCTGGCCAAATCCCCCAGAAATCTCTGAGGTGGGTGTGAGGAAAATCAGCTGCTGTAATTGTGATGGTGGTTGTGGGGGATAAGGGAGCAGCCAGATTTGGCTGAGTTTAAAGCAGTACTTTCTGATTTACAGACAGGGAGTGTATTTTGACTTGTCTTCAGATTGTTAATTTTTAACTCTTGCTGTTTGCAAGGTTGAAAGTCCCCAGACGGGAAGCATCACTTCAAATTCTGCCTACATCATCAGACAGCATCCATCCACAGATACTTTTAAGATTACTTTTTTAGTTACCAGCAGGCTGTGGCCATTTTGCCTTAGTACCTCTAACCCAGTTCACCACTGCTCTTTTTCTGCAGCCTGCTGCAAGCCTCTAGTATGCTGCAGCTTGAAGCTCCATGGCACGATGCCTTTTTATCCCCATACCATGTGCTTCTCCATCCTTTTGTTCTGACTTACCTCATCTACGCAAGAAGAATTTTCATAGGAGACTTTTACCATGCATCTGACATACCTACCTATCTCTTTTTTTTGACAAACATGTACACTTAGCCCTAAGAATTACTCATGGTTCTGAACTTTGCTCATGTAATCTGGGACATTTCAGGAATCTTTGAATGAAAGAAACTAAATAATGAAAGCAGTTTTTAGCAGGAGCAGCAGCTATTATTCCCGGCCTTGAGACTGCATCATTAAAATCTATGGGAGTTTTTTCATTGATTTAATCAAGAGGAGGAAGCCCATAGTTGAAAAGCTATATCCAAAATATAAATATCTGTTATTTTGTAGTAAAACATGTGGGACAATGCACAGTTGCAGTAATACCTGCAGATAAGAATTCACATGATAAATAGTGGTCCAAAGCTACTATTCTAATCTTTCCTTATGCTTCAGATTATGATCCTCTACTGTCTCTGCAGCAACTGTATACAATTATCTTTTCTCCAACAGCATCCCTAAAGCAGATGTAATTAGGGATCTTTGCAGCCAGCATATGCATATGTTAATTACAGAACCAATATGGGATACTATTTGTTCCAACATTTACCATTCAAAAATCACAGACATCTAACTTTTGAGGTAGTTATTTTCATGCTAACTTTGATTAGAATGCACTCAGCTAAACTGGCCTTTCTCAGTATGACACTGAATTACTACCAGGGGAGAGGAGGACCATGCAGCACCCATCCTAGCAATGCTCGGAGAAGACAGAAGACCACATTTTTATCACACTGCACACTGAACAATCACTTAGAACAAAGTCAGCATCTAAATTTTACTGGATCAGAGGCTGTTCACATGCTCATAGCAGTTGTAAGTTGCTAACTTAAGATGCAAAGTAAGGGAGAAACAGACCCTTAACCTGCATAATTCAACAAACTGTTCAACTTGACTTTCAAAAATGCTTTCAGCAATTTAGTCAGCCTTAGTTAGCCTTACTGTATTACATGAGAAGATAAACAAAGAAAAGAAGCACCTGGGTTGCTAAGTACAAGATCGCAAACTTTTCTCGTGAGTCAAGAAACTAAAAATATACATCATAGTGCATTGAAACATTACATACCTTCATGGGACTTGATCAACATTTGTGAGCAAAGCAAAATATGGAAAATATTGGATGTGTAACTACTTATTGCTTACAGCATCTGTATATTTTTTCTTTGAGGTGTCATCTACAACTTCTCTGGAACTCTTTTTGAATCCTGTATTTTCTGTAGAGGAAAGGACATCTTCGTTCCATGGGCTAATGCCTGCAGAAAAAGTCACAGGAAGCAGAAATTCTCCATTTTTAATCTCTGGTCTGAGATTAATCTCCTCACTCTCCATCTCTCTGTGTGAAATTAGGAAATATTAGCACTTAGTTTCCCCAATAGGTGGTATTTGCAGGCATTGTAATTCCATAGCGATTAATAAGCTTCACATATACCTTGTCAATTAAACAAACCATTTCTCCAAGTCAAGTGGTCTTCTGTGCAATAGTTATTTTTGATAGGAGTTAGTGAACAATAATACACCCCCAGTTCATTCTTTCTTAGTAAAAATGACGACTTTACTCCCAATCTCCTCTGTTTTCCAGTTCAAACTCTTTACTTCTCATCATATTTCATATTTAATCTACATTCTTTTTTAACAGCTTTGGTGTCTTCAGATTTGTAATGCCAGTTTTTACAGATTACCTGTGCCTCCCTAGGGACACTGAATGTCACATATTTATCTTTACTGGTAGAAAGATCAATCCTTTTGAGTATTAAGTGTGAAAACCAGGGGGCTGCACTAGAATAGCGTTCACATGTTGATGCAACACAGGTATTGGTGTATTTCTTGCATCCTGCTTTAATTCAACAGTAAGCTGTGGAGGACAAAGGGCAAGTCGACAGCTTCAGTTAAGAGATGAATCGGTGAGTACTCTGTGGGGAACTGAGTCTGCCTTGATTTCTTGGCTCAGGCAAGTTATGCTGCCAGTTTTGCCAGTCCTGAAACTCAGAAGACGAACTGATCAAGAACAGTTTTTAAACTTCTTTCCATCTCTTCTTCAGAAGAGCCATTGCCTGATAGCTTTCCATGAGGAAAAGACCGATACCCAGATCTCCTCTCTCATTCAGGTGGTCAAGCTGAGGTAAGCTATGTCAAGCTTTTCTTTTAAAATACCTTCTGATTAATTGTATGGGGTTTGATAGGGTTTTTTACTGATTGGATTGAGCAAAGCTTTTTCTTGCATAAATTGCATGAGGTCACTTGGATTACAGCTACCCACATTCTACCACGGCACTTACTGGGTAAACAGTAAGCATCAAGGTTTAGGATATTTCACTTCAAGATCAGTGGCTGGGCAGAACAAATGGACATGACGACTACCAAACATAATAAACAAAGGGATGTGACAAGAGTAGTTAATCAAAGCAATGTAGTAAATCCCAATATAAATAACATATATAACTATTCTTAATGGTATTACAGAAAAAGGGTAAAATAAAAGTGATATAATGCAGTTTTTATTCTAGCTAAAGAACAATATTACTTTCCCCATCTACTTTATGCCATCCCTACCAGTCAGCGTATGACTGAAGAAGCAGATAGGAAAGTGACTTGCAAAGGGTCACCTACCAGGACTGCCAGACACATAACTGGGTGTCAGGGACACAAACTTGCATCTGATATCAAATGATAGCAGCTATAGCCACCCCCAACCACTCGGCATTTTGTATTTCCAAAAGCACATGCAAATAAAAGTTAAATACTGTGACTGATATCTGAAAGGCAGTGACCAGCAAGCACATCTCACTGCTCAGAGGGGGTGCTGCCTGCATGCTGACTAGGAAAAGCAGAGGAAGACCTGCAGAAGGAGAGCATTGGAGGGAAAGGCGATTTCTCCAGTGACAGGATACAACTGCAGGAATAGCAAGAGCAGTTTGACTGCACTCTAGTTCATTGCCAATTCTTAATCAAAGCCTCAGGGCACTATTGAAATAGAAGCATTAAATAATACTAAGCAATAGTAAAGGACAACTACGATCACAAATAATTTCCTTCCAACTGTGAGGGCAATGCATGTCCCTCAAGTGCCCAACATCTCACTTTTGACTGACATGGTGGGCTTATCTATGTAAATGCAGACCATATCCAGCACAGTACTGAGTGTGAGTGCTGCCTAGGCATGTTTAATTGGATGACAACAGCAATCCTCCTCTCTTTTTACCACCTTGGTCGGTAGGAGGAATAGCGTGATTGTTTTGGAGACTATTTTTCTATGGCTTATGTTTTTCCTTATTAATATCCTGCACATTTCTCTGATCTCTGGTGGCATATATGCATTTTAGAACTTGTCAGTACCAGCTGAATGAGGAAGGGCTTCAACCTAGTGCAGGTGCTTCATATCGGACCTGAATGTAAGGGAATTAATGCTGAGGGGTGGGGTCGGAGTCTGTGTCAGCAGGATCCCCATCTTAGGTTGCTCCCTCAACAATATCTCTCTCCCTCAGGTAACCATTTCATAACTCAAGTGAAAAGCAGATCCTGTGGCATGTTGGATCACATGAAAGAAGACCATCTTCACCTACTTCATCAGTCCTTTGCTTGTTAGGACTGAGAACTCAGAGTTGAAGTGCAGTAATGCCAGATGTCCCACTTGTGCCTTTTGTTTAAGCAGTTAGGTCAAGATGTTCTTCACTTTATTTACCAGGCAAAGATGTTTTTCAGGGTCAGCTCAATTCGAAGAACAGTATGGTGCAGTGAAATTGCGAAAGCCAGCAAAAGGGGCAGTGCACTGGCATGTTTTTCTGCTTCCCACTATTTCTGCTTTGAGCAGGTTTCAGCCAGCACTTGTGAAGGGGCGAGGGTTTGGGGGGTGGTGGTGGGAAAGGGCCACTTCCCACAGGGCTCTCCCCAGGCTCAGGAGGGCTTTCTCCCCATTGGGATGAGGTGATGCTGTGGCACGCTGACCATCCTGACCTGCCCCTCATGCCCTGACTTGTTCACTTCAGCTCTCAAAGCAGGCAAGGAGCAGATGTACACTCCTCCCTGGGCTGTCCCCAGCCCGCCTCAGAGCACTGCTACGGCTAGACACAGTAAACTCTCCCCGGCCAGGCATGCTGAGAAGCCAGAGATGGGCGGGGCTTCTGGCCATGTATGAGCACCCAGCACAGCAAAGGGGGCTCTGTTGCCTCCTTCCCAGCTGCGCCCTGGCTAAAGGCAGCCCCAAAACTAGCCCTGATTATCAATGTCACCGTGTCAAACATTCCCCTCTAAACCACTAGCCAAGGTCTGGTTTTTAATATAGCCTTACATAAAGGGAGGAAGGAGAGAGGGCAAAGTAGTAGGAGCTCATGGTGATATTTCTTGCTTAGTATTATTGTGTTAATTTCTTGTTTGTCCGGCAGCTGAATCATCTGTGCCTCCTCTGGGACATGGCTCCAGCTGCTGTGAAACCCAGTGGTGAAGGCAAAGCTGATTAACTGTGGGCTCCCCTGCTGCTGAATCCAGCCAGTGAGCAATGTATGGGCCATTTCCCCAGCAAAATTTGTCTGTTTATTGAATATCATGGATGGATTTCTTTCTGATTTCCCTTCCTCCCTCCTGCCACAAGGAAAGCTCACATAGCCAGGATGCTCCTTGATACTAGGAGGAGCAACAGTACAAGCTGGCTTCTGCCTGTGCGACAAGGGTGTAGGGTAAGGGAGGGAGAGTGATATGGCTCACACCTACAGTCTGTGAGGAATATGTTTGAAACTGTTGGGGAAAAGCCCCAAGGAGCCCTGTTCAAATCTAGGTTGCCTGGGGAGTGATAAAGCACATAGTCTCAAACGACTGATCAGTAGATAGACACAGAAGCCACAAGCAGCCGGCACTAGGACACACAGAGTTCAGTTGCTAAGTGCGGATGACTGACCAGATTACTCAGTGCTGAAAACCAGAACAAAACAGAACAAAACAAAACCAAACCTTACAGACTGCTGCTTGATGACTACTACATAGTCTCTCATGCACAGGAGAAAAAAATCCCTGCGTGATGCAATTGTTTCCCTTTGGCTTCTACAGCTGGTGGCATAACAAGCTTCTTTACCAGATACAGGCTGCACAGAGACAACAGTGACCTGTACTGGTCAAACTGGAGATCAGGGATTGCTCTATTACTGGGCCATTCAAGAGAGCCTGTTTTATTGCTACAGGTAGATCAGAGATTGTTTTGAAATCTGACTGATCCATTGACACAGTAGCCCAGAAGAGGTCTTTGAAATAGCCTATTGGTTTTTGAGGACGGACTCGCCTGCCCAGGAGAGGTGAGGGGCAGCCTCAGGTCAGAAAGGGGTTACTGTCACTTTGTGACAGTCATTATTTTCAGCTGCCTCATCTTAATCAGACCAAACACCAGGTCAAGAATGCAGTCAGCCACATGAGAGGACTCCGCATTCAGCAAAGACAGTTTTATAGTTTATTATAGTAGGCAAGTAATGCAGAGCCAGGTGAGGGAAAACAGCATCAATGCAGCTAGCAGTGTAGTAAAGCTGGTTGCAATGTTTTGTCCTGAAGGCTATTTTAGTATTAAAAAATAAACACCTTTTTTTTATTTAAAAACATGAGTATTTTGCAAATAACTGTTCTGCTCCCTAAAGAGTCTTCAGTCTTTCAGTTTAAAGCAATTTTGTTAACTGTTTCATTTCTTCCTTTTTATTTTTTCTTTAATTTCTTCAAATTTTCTTATTTTCATTTTCATATTGAAAAATAGCTGTTTCCTTTTCTGTTTGCTTTAAAAAGTGATAAAAAATGACAAAGAAATAAAGGTAGGAAAAGCAACCAAATTTCAACCAGCTCTACTCCAGAGATACCAATTGAAACAGCACAAGAGCAAACAAGTACACTCTTTCAGTGCTGAAGAAGCCCCCTTCTGAAGTCTGGTATCTCGTTTCTTGAACTGTATAGTGACAATTTATCTTCTTTGCAATAGCTGAATCCAAAAAACTCAACACTATACGAAGGGGAAGAGGTGAAGAAGTTCTCAATGGTGGAAAAAGATAATGGCTCATTCCTATTAGCTTAATTGGCTTATGTACGTATATATTACATTATGCTATTTAGTTTGATACTAATGAACACTGTAACAAATACACACCCATCCAGTGACTTCATCTAGTGCACAACTACTCCACAGCAACTGGAAGCATGGAGTGTAGCTCTTGCTTTTTAAGGATGAGTCTTACAGGGTGGCTGTTCATGTCTGGCCATTTCAGGGCAGTGCAAGCAGGTCCTGGGCGCAAGCACAGGATAAATTAAACATTTCTAAGTCTATCCACTGAAGGCAATTTTTTCATACATGCACTAGGCCAATATATTATGATGCACTCTGTATATCTAAAATGCCTAACAAAAAGAAGTGTCTTCTTAGAAAGATAGCAGAGAATAACAGTAACAGCTGTTCTTCAGGAAAGCTGGAAATGCCACAGTAACCTGTACATGGAGACACATCTTTCTGAAATGACCAGCAAAACTGAGGAATTGGTATAGCATCAGGCCTCAGCATCTAAGCAACCATCGTTCAGCTGATGCACAGCAGCTTACTGATACAGGATGACCTAATAGTACGTCTGACCCATCGCATTCAAAGCTGAATTAAGGTTCAGGCTCTAATTCAAGTGCACCAAGATCACATAGCCAAGCAGCTGAAAGTCTGACCCAACAGTAATGCTCATGATACTCATGATGTCCCTAGAGGTAACAACTTGTGAGGCCTATAACAGGAAACAAACAAACAAAAAAAGGTAATGTCTGTGTCTCAAAAAGCTGTTTCTAATTTCATGGCAAGACAATAGGAGAGCACTAAAAATAAATTACAGGAAAAAAAAATGTGACTGGAAAAGAGGAATCAGGAACTCATAATTTCTCTTCACATTCTTGTAGTGACCTTGTGATTCTTAGATATCTTAGCTTCTCCAACATACTCCTCCATTTTCCAAAGAGGAACAAAATCTTAAATCATACAGTTAATGTTTGCAAAGCACTTATAGCTAGAGGGAAAACCTTGCCTGGCACTATGGAAGCACAAATGGACCATAATAATATCTACCTGACTGCTCAAGGTTCCCCTATTGTGACACAATCTCTGGTGGGTGCAGGTAGCTCTTGTTCACACCTTTGGCCCCTGGCACTGACAAAATGCCAGCTGCAGAGTTTCTGGAGCATTTCTGGGACATCTCGAATGCCAGTTGCATTTGAGCAGTTTGTGCAGAGGCCTCTGTAATACCTGAGACACAGAACAAGCCACCAATGGCTCCAGATACCCGGCAAGTGTAGCAGTGGCACAGTGATATCTCAGTCCTTAGGTTCAGGCTGAACACAATCAGACAGGGCCGGAATCAAAAGGCAGACATTTTAAAGTTAAGAGTTGTGTATCACAGGGTCAGAGGAGACCAAGTTCATCTCTACTGGATTTGTGGTAGAGGTCTTTTGTTTTTTATATGGGAGGATGGTAAATGTTTTACTCACAAGACCTTTTAATGTTGCTGTGGCCACAGGAAATTGAGAAGTTTAAACAGAGGCCAACAGGAAAAGCAAAGTGTGACATGTTGCATTGCTTATTCAAAGCCAATGAAGATTGGGAACAACAGTTCTGTACAAAGGACTGTTTATATCAACTAACGCATAATTCTAAATTTCCTGCATGAGTCATTTTTTTGGTATCTTTTTGTCCTGTCTCTCTGTCACTCTCCACTGGACGGACAAACATAAGCACAAGCATGTTAAAAATATTTTTTCCTTTTTAAGGAAATCCTAATGAATCTAGATCCCTGTAAAGCAGCACCACAGTTCACCACTAGCACGCCAGCCACCAAGAGCTGAAGCTGAATGGTCACGCTAAAGAATGGTTTTATAAGTTATCCGGGGCTGTGAAAAATAAGGACTTGTTAGCTCTAAAGGATAATTTAACTCAATACACTCGCCCGGTCTTAAAGGTGCACATTTGGGCACATTTCACGTTCTTATGCACAGAACTGTTGAACATTCAAAGGCACCAACCTGGCTCTAGCAGGAATGGAGCAAGTTCTGCCTCTCTGAAAACCAGCCTGTGCACCCACTTACCACTTGGCTTATCCCCGAATACTGATAGCAAACAAAGCAACATCCAGGGGACTTCCGTGACGCCTATCTGGTGGGAAAGGGACCTCAAGAGAGTACTTCTGACAGGCAAGCAACACATAACAGCCCAGGAAAACCAATCTTTTCCCTTTACCCACAGCTCTACATCAAGGTGCTACATGCACCCCCAAAAAACTCATCTAGAATTCACGTGCTTAGGGTAATGGGTTTGTAAAAAAAAAATAAATCAGGGTTCTTGCCACACAATACAATGAAAATGAATGTTTTTCTTCTCAAACACATCTTACCTTTTGTGAGTTTGTGTGAAAAGAGCCCATTATTAAGCCTGAGTTATTTGAGCAATATTGGAAATGCCCCTGCCCTTTTGTTAATTTGCTTGGCTTGGTGCACACATGGCATTTGTTTTATATCATGTGTGGAACTTGCTTCTTTAAAAAGTCTGCAGGTTTCAAATTCCTCTGCTTTTGATAGATGTACTGTATGTACTGTTAGGTTTAAAAAAATGTTACAGGTGGCTGCTATTTTTCCCAATTCAGCCCACAAAAGCCCCTTTATTAAAAGAAGTCCTTAATGAAAAAGAAAAGTAGAGCTACTGTATGTGAGGCTGCAAAGATCTCTGGTGGAAATATTTGGTGTTTACATTTTGCGGAACTATTTATACTGTGGACACATACTACACTAAAGGCTCTCTTTTCTCTGCATAATAGAAATCCTTGTAACTGAATTCTATATACTTAGTATGGTTTACATTTTTTTATCCAGCCTTACCACATTTTATTCCACCCTGCTTTCTACGCGACTTTGTGTGTCTTTAGCAGAGCTGTATAATAGCAACACCTTCTGGAAGAAGGGAGACACTGGAGAATCATTTCTGCCTCTTGCAGCGAGTTGCACTCACCAACCACTGTACATTACTAATAAGGCAGAAGTTCAGAATAATAATTAGGATACATCACTAACTGTATGTGCATTTATTGCTTCATTTAGCAGTAATTGAAAACTGTGGGTTTTTAATAACTCTTTCGAGTCTCTTTGTTGAGAGTATTTTTAACAGTTAACAGTCAGTATTTTAATTACACCGGATTTATGGGTCTAAGTCTCTGCTCTATACACCCTTTGTCTGATGATATGAAAAAGCAGAGGAGCACCCCGCTGCTCCATGGCAGCAGCCACCTTGTCTTGCCCGAGAACAGCACGAGCTGCCAGCATGAAGACCAGCATTTCCAAACCCTGCTGCCTGCAGCAGAGCTCCCAAAGCCACAGACCAGCAACTGAAGTGCAATGGCCTACATTTAAGATCATCAGAGTACCTGAAAGTCTCACCACCTTAGAAAAGTGCCACAGCATTCCTAGTGCCTTTAAAAACCAGCCTCTGACACTGAAGAGCCTGTAAGAGCCTTTGACATTGGTGCTTTTAAGTTTTATCCAAAGAGGACAGACAACCCTTTCTTCATGTTGCTACAAGACAACTTTGCCAGCACAAGTAGAAAATAGTTGGTTGGTGACAGGAGGACTCTTTTTACTGCTTTTAACTTCAATCTATGGCAATATTTTCTTTTGCAAAGTACTACAGAGAGATACTATTGTAGTAGTAGTAGAAATAATAACAAATTCTTATTATATGTTATTATAATTCTTATTATAGTAAATAATAATTATTGTTATTGTTATTCCACCTTTGATTAGATCTTTGAACAGAGATGCACCCAATAATTTTCTTAACACTGTTGTAAGGTGAGTACTACTAGAGGTACAGGGAGAGAGAACTGGAGTCCTTGGTGACTCTATCAAGAGAGGAGGCAAGGAGAGGAGCTTCCAAATTTATATATGTAGGCTACACGTTTCAAGCATCAAATCCACTATACTTTGCTTTAATGGTACCAGACTTGTGAGTGGACATATTATAAGAGAGCAGGCATTATCCAAGAGGTTATTAGGTTCTGCAACATTCAGTTGGCTTGGAGAATGCAGGACTGAGTCTGGATGAGCCTCATAAACCTGGATGCCTTTCTTTACACAAGGCAAGTCACAGTCTAACTCTTCCTGATGGGAAACTGGATCCAGGGTCAGATCTGACAAATCTTGATGATTTTGCAAAGTTAATACAAGATTTCCATTTTTGCTTTTCATTTTCAAATGGTGCGTCTCCAAGCAAAATTTGCCTGTGTTCTGTGCTTTGACACTTTGTCTGTCTTCCATGCCTGATTCACATCCTTGGTCAGGATTTTATTTCGTGAGCTATTCCTCTTCTTTCTGCACACCCTTACTTGGCTCCAGCAGTGCCAGATCCTGCTCACCTAATAAAGAACCCTGTGTACTGCAAGGTCTGCAGCCATCATCCATGAGACACTTTAACTTTGCTCACTCCATTGTGCAAAAGAGCTCTGAGGAGAAGACTTTGGAGTAATGCAGAGGCTTTTCCATAATGGAAAAAGAAAAGCAAGCCCTGCAAGTTAGCTTTAGGTGTGTCTGTGGTGGGGGAAACTGTGAATGGTCTTCGTGTCTCATTTTGGCAAAGCATTCAAGGGCTACCAGTACCCACAACTGCCTAGCAGCATGCAACATATACTCCCAATTAACAGCGGCAAACACAGCCTCCTCTCTCCACTCCATGTGTCTCTAAGTAACATCATGTCTGTACCTTAAAGAGCAGGCATCTCGGGCATGATCCTGTGTGAGGGCAGACTGCACAGCATTAAGAAACCCATGAGGGGTCTTCAGGCAGCTGCTCAGCGTGGCCAGGTGAGGATAGCTAACTGAGCAGTATAGGGAAGGCCATATGGCACCAGCTGTGCTCTGGCTCCCAGCAGGACAACCCCTCCTCTTATGAATATAATTTCCACAGCATGCATGAGAGTGAATTGCAATTGCAATAAGCTGCCCTGCTCTTTTCCTCACCTATACCTGTCACCTTCGAGACGCTGAGCTATCACACAAAAGAAAGAGCCAGTGCAGCAAAAACTGCAAGCACTGAGCCTCATACTGTGGAAGGGCTCCCTGCTGCCGCCTGAAAACAAGCACAAAATTCAGTAGGGAAGCCTCTTCCCCCTCCCTTCTGCTTCATGTGAGAAATGGCTATGTCTGCTCCCCACACCTGTAAGTGCCAAGAGCCATGGGGTGATGAGCCAGCAGGACTGCGAGGAAGTTGTCGAAGCCCTTCTCTTCAGTCCTGCCAGCACAGCCTCACTCCAAATGACATAGCTCAAATGTATCCCTTGTGCTGAGGAATGGGTTAATCCCAGGACGAGGGGAGTTTGTGACAAACCACCAACTAGACTGAGAATCTCTAGTGGAATTTTAACGCGTCTGGCCTGGGATCCTCAATCGCTGATAATGACAGGCATTACCTGACCCAGCCAGCAAGGGGATCGCGATAGCTGTTCTCAAGAATTTGCAAATCGTTCTCCAGTTCCTGGCTCCTTCCCTTTGACTATCTTGGCAGCCTGTTCTGGCAGCCAGACTATCTCACCTAAGACTTCTCCAGCTGGTGAAGCATCTTGGCACTCCTGCCTCTCTATGCCCACACACTTTCATCAACTTCAGCAGTAACCCTTTTAAGTGTTATCTTGCAGGCCTAATTACTTCAAATACATTTTCTGGCTGACGGCGTTGGACAGGTGGAAATTTAGCGCCATCTATTGCTAAATAATGAAACACTGGTTTGGGAAGAACGCGAGAAAGGCCTTTTCTCAAAGGAAGGCTTGGCTGTAAGATTCCTGCAATCCAGCAGAAGCACCCCCACAGCCACCAGAAACTCTCCTAACTCGGGACTGATGGTTAAAGACTTGCAGGTTTCTAGAAAATATATCTTTGAGCCTGGAGTGTGACCCTGGCAAATTTCTTCACCCACAATATGGGAATACTGCGAGAACCAGCTTTCTGATGAAATTCGTAAAGTTCCATAAGTCAAGTTTGTCCTGAAATACTACGGCGTTAATCACTCTCTCCCTCTCTCCCTGTAACCCTACTGGCATTTTGGTAACAATCCCCCTAAACTGTATATCTACCATAGGCAGACTCTAAAGCTGGTCTCTTTATTTACAGTGTGTAAGCAAAAACCCTTGTCAACACTGGCTGTAACCTGTGAGCAAATGAAGTGGAAGGAGTAATCTCAAAGGCACGCGGCATTCCCCCAGGCTCTGCTGCAGCCAAGGAATACCCCAAGAACCTGAGAAGGAGACTAGGTGATCAGCATTGCTGACTGGAGAGGACTATATTTCTGAAGAGACATTAGTGAACCTGAAGGTTATATTCTTGTCAAAAGTCTTGGTACTTTTACCTTCACGGGATTAAATAATTTACAAACGCATATCCCTAATAAGACAAGAACCCTGAAAAATCCTGGGAAGAGACCAAGGCTAGAGAGTAAGGGGTGTTGATTTCCATGACAGGAGCAAAAGCTGGGTCTTTTCACAGCCACATATATAACATTTGAATACAACTGAAGTGATGTGCGTTAGCTCAATGAGATGGTAGCATCCAATCACAGTGCAGTTAATCTCTGCTTGTCACTGGAAGCAACTACTGATATTGCAATCTTTTTCACAAAAAAGTTAAGACTGTTTGTGGTGATGATAATAAAAGTTAGTAGAATGGATGGGTAGACATCTGCAAACACTGATTAAACCAAAGTGCTGGTATATACAACCTGTAAAAATCAAAAGCATGTTGTCTAACTCTGTGATGTCCCCAACAGATATAGCTGCAAAGATCCTGAGAAACTGAGAGGTAAGAGATGACAAGAAAGATGAGTGAAGCTACTTCAAAATGTCTGCAGCCATGAAGCTGGGACACCTCAAAACTGTTAGAAAAAATACCTGATGCAGTGTAAACAGCTGTCTGTGTTTTACTGCAAGCTCCATAATACTTACTACCTTTTTTTTCAGAAGCTCTAAACACTGTAGGCAGGAAAAAAGTATTTTTAAACATTATTTTTCAGCACATATGATGGAGAGGAAAGGTAGAATATGTGTATCAGGCAGCTTAAAACCAGGAAAGCCAAGAAATAGAGATCCAAATGTTTGGTTTATTTTGCAAAATATGTTTAGGATTTTTAAGCTTGTCTTGAAAGGTTGTTAGACTTGACTGATAATTTTGGGTTAGGCTATACTACTGGTTCTAAAAAGTCAATGTAAACTGTGTAGTCTTCTTGCTAATGACTTCTTGCTTTTTGAAAATGGATAAAACCTCTTTTTCCTCACAAACAAATAGAAAGGTGAACAAGAAATCAAAATGAGAATTAAATAGTTCAAATTCAGGCATATTCTTCTTGAGACTCTGCCATTCACTTTGTTTAATATACTGTAGCCCAGATAATTTCTCACTGCTGCCCGGAAGTTAGGAGACCCATTTCAATTTCCACTATGCATTTAGGGAACAGAGCCTTGTTCAAATGACGCTGCCACTGAGCCAGTCCTGACAGCTTTGACTTTGACCTTCTATTTTATCTCATCTCTTTTCCCTCTTCCCCAGAGCCTTACATCAACAGTGGCAGCAATCACATTGTCCTGCCAGCATTGCCAAGAGGAGAGAAGGGGAGAGTAAAACCTTACTATGAACCAGATGTGGCCCATCCACTGCCCAATTTAGGCCAATATAAAGGACAACATGTGACTGACACTCAGTAGGGGAAAAATTGTCCAAATCTAGTAGTGGCTGCTACATCTACTCAGGAAATCAGCAGTGCTCCTTAGACAGGGCCCCCAGTGGAGTGAAGAGTGTGTGCCTGACAGGACCCCTACACATTCACTCAGCTCTGGCACACAGTATGTATAGCAAAGGTACAAAGATACTTTGCAGATACATCACCCTGTAGGATTCAAGCACGGCGGGTTCACAAGCAGTAACACTGCTGTGTGTCTACTAAGGGCATCCTCCCACAGGGAGAATGTAACAGATCAGCATAAAGACTGAAAAGTGAATAGCATGATGAAATTCAAATAATTAGAAGTTACTTTACTATGAATCTGAATACTACTGGTAATGATCTAAGGCATATAAATGAAAAAGTAGAGAATGTGATGTACAAAATTAAACTGGTAAGGTAATGCTCATGGGATGTTGATGATGATGTTGATGATTGTGGGTCATTCTTAGGTAGACTGTCCCCTTTGTACATTATTTCGGCATAAGGGAGATTTTATTTCAGTTTTTGTTTGGTTTGGAAGAAACATAGTTCTAAAGCTTTTAAATAAGTACAAAATGAATTAATACTGTTGTGGTTTTTGGCAGGACTGGTATAGAACGTTTCAGTTTGAAACACACTCTTTACCTCTGTTCTCTATATTTGTTTTTGATTGCTTTTTTTTTTTAAGGGCAGGCTGCTGGATGGCAGATGATAGTTTTTTGTCAGGAGGGTTGACCTGGTTTTTTCCTGCACCAGACTTAAAGCCAGGAAAGTAAAAAAATTCAATTTCCCAATCTATGAGCAAACTTCTCCTATTACATAAGCAGTTACGGGTTAAAGTTAAAATTGTTATGAACTATATTCTGGAGAAAGCAGTACTGAAATCTGCTCCTGTAACTAATGTGGTAGAAGTTATGGGTGAAGGAGACATACTCTAATTTAAAACAAACCACAGTACAATACAAAAGCTCTGCAAAAGCCTGTTCTAGCTCATACAAGCTCCCAGGGCTGTCAAGAAAACACCAAAGACCTGAGTCACCTGGGATCAGTAAGTTTAAAGGCAATCTGTTCTTTCTGAGCTATGAGAGTCCTGTGAGACTACGACTCTGTTCCAAACTTCTGCTAATAGCAATGCCAACTAGAAGCATGGTGAATTGTGATTTCCCCAGCATAGCTGTGCCAACTAAAGCCCCAGATGACTCCACTGTTGTAGCAAAAATGTGCTTTTCCTGGTATAACTTCTCCTGTGTGGTGCCATGGCCAGGTATGGTATTGTTTTATAAACAAAAAATGCATCTTCACTGGTACAGCTGCAGCTGTGTGTCTGTACTGACAGAATGCAACTAAGCATAGACATAAGAGCACAGAATATCACACTTAGGTAGTAAGCGGGGTTGGAGGCTGATTATGTACAGCAGGCCTAAAAATCCATTAGTACCTCACAGAGGCTTTACTATTCTCTTTTGCAGTGTTGTGTTTACTCAGAGGAAGCTATTCTGAACTGAAAATATGCAAGGCTCTTTCTTTATTTTCCTCTTTTGTGCATCAAAACCAGCACCACTTCTCACATTCCCTGCAGGTTTCAGGGAAGGGGAGAACTGAACATATTCCTTGACGGACATCTTCAGGTAGGAAGAAAGATCCAATCAGGCATCTCAAGTTAAAAGAGTAATTTGCTTGGAAAGTTAAAACTGTGATAAACAACCTAGAGTCATTCTGCCAGTGGAGATCAGAGGGGTCACAACCTGATTGCTGGAAACAAGGCAGGTTTTAGGTGCAAGCTAAATGAGAAAAACTTGGGAGCACTGTGTTTTATCAGGGAATGAATGTTCCTGCAGTTCAGGCATTCGAAAATCGCATTAACTTGGAAAAGCCAAAGCAGGGACAAGACACAGACATGAACGTAATAGATAGTGACTGCAGGGGCTCCAGGGCAGCTGTCAGCTCTTCTTTCTGCCGTGGAGGTCATGGAAGAATCTTTTTGGTACTTACTTTTTCTTTTAAACCAGCACTACAGAGTGCATTTAAGCAGCAAAAATATTTCATTTGTGAACAGAAAGGATGAGGCCAAACATGGGGTTTACTTTCTATGTCTCAGCCACCTTACTTCACCTCATACACCCAAAGATTATCTGGTCAGCTAAATAAATGTGGTGCTACACAAAGGAGCCAGAAGGCAGCTGAAATATAACCTCCTTGCAGAGGGGGCTTGCCTGCAGGTATGGAGAGCAGAGCCAGCCGGACTGCAGCCTGGCCTGGCCCAGCAAGAGTCCACAATGCTCAATTCTTCACTAGCACACAGAGGCACCAAAGGGCTTTTGCTGCTGTGAACTGCACATGCAGCCGCACAGCTTTGGAGCAGAAACATTTTGGTTGAGTCACTGAACTGCAACTCAAGCCCATCTTTTCTCTCCTAAGCAATAACCAATGAGTTGTTTTTTCCACAGATGGCTGTGGGGTTTCCTGGTTGTGTGGGCTTGGGTCAAGATCACAAAAATAAACACTGTAAATGCTTTAAGTCTCACCTGTGTGGATCCTTTTACTCTGTGCTGGTTTGTAGCATAAAAGAACTTTGTACCTGCAAAAACAGCTGGTCCTTAATTAAGAAAACTCTGTATGCAAAGAAAAAAATATGGGCACTAAACACTTAGGCACAGAAAGCTGACTTTCTGGTGCAGTATCCAAAGTCCTTCCTCTTGCAACTTGTCTGCCTCCTCTGAGGTCCAAGTTGTGCTTGGTCCCCATGCACAAAGGGGAAGGGCTTAAATTTCAGGGGCCTGGGCACTCTTTTGCGAAAGTATAGCACTGTGCTTAGATGCCTCTTGTTGGTATAATTAATCTGCTTTTGAACACTCAAAATCCCAGAAGGTATCACCTGGGATTCGGAGTGGAACATTTAGGCAATGCAAAATCTTCCAAGGTTAGGTGAAAATGAGCTGGGTGTTTATTTGTTTAAACCAGAATCGATACAGTAGACTGACAAGGCAGGGAATTATAGAAGGTTTGGCCATGCATAAGCTTGATTTTCTTGCATTTAAATGTCACTGTCAGCTGTAGGCAATGTTCCAGCTTGCGAAGTTTCACTGAAATTGGAAGCAACACTGAGCTTGGCAGAAATGTGATTGTAAGGTTTAATTGAAAGAATAAGCATGCTATTATAAATTAATGTGTAGAAGGCAGCCATGGTGGGTCCATATGGCCCTCCATTGCTCATTGATCATACACCCTGTCATGCACTTATCCTCACAGGAGTCGCTCAGCTTGCTGAGAACTATTACCCCCATTTTACAGCTGGAAAATAGGAGCTAGGAGAGTAACCTGTCTTGCTCAAAGGCACAGAAAGGAATTGATCAAGGGGAACTGCTAATCTTTTCTTCCTTTCCAGATTGCTTATAATTTTTCCCTAATGAAAATCACTTCTTATCTAATAAACTTATATTATGCACTGCAGAGGAAACCAAGAGAAGCAGTGTCTTTTAAAAATAAATCGTTACAAGCCAACACAGGTTTAGCAATTTACTGTAATTGCAGTTTGATTTTCAGTTTTCTTGTGAAAGATCTCAAATTTATTATCTTAGGACTGAATGAAACAGTAATTGTTAAAATATACTTGTTTGACTCCTGATGATCTGTGGGTCATAATTTTCTTTTTTCCCTGAAAAATTTCTTTCAATTTTTTAAGATGAAAACCATACATTTTCTGGCTATCAGCTCTACACAAACACTGAATTATTCTTCCTGACAATAAATATTTTATCAGAGAAAAACAAAAAGATTAAACAACTCTACAGCAGATGAGTTTTGCCATGCACTTAATGTATGACTTGTTGAGAGTTTCGCTTGGTCAAACATTGTTGGCTTTCTCTTATGCTGCTTAAATCGTAGTAACAGATAATAAAGCCTTGTTCATGTTACTTTCTCTTTCCGGGGAAAAGTTGCCACAAAGAGGCTGTGAGGTTTGGCAGAGATATGTATGTGCTCAGAAAATAAAGTTTGTTTTTAAATATGACCTTATTCTACAAAATCTGGGGAATTTCTCTTTATTCAGCCTGAACTTCAGCGTTATTGACATCTTTCTTCCCTTCTGAATTAATGTTATCTTGTAATGAAAAAGCTTGCCAATATTACACACATGCAAAAATGAGGAAAGAGTACAGATGTTGATATTCTTTTTGTTGGAATGTGAAACGAAATGTGGAATAAGGAGTTCTCCTTTGTGTCGTTTGGATGTAGCGGCATGTAGACTAACAAAGGGAATCCTTCTAAGGGACTCTGCAAGTTAAACATCTGTAAGAGGTATAATCAAGCTCTTAAGATTCACCTTAGCAGAGGTAAGGAGTTGCAAGGTAGGAACTCCATGAGACTTATCTTTCAAAACCAGAGCAGCCATCTGACTTAAAAAATCCGCTGACTGGTCATGGTTCGTATGCATAATGCCAGTATCAGTTACAAGGCTTACACGCACATGCTGTTCAACGAGCCTCTGCCTAGGGTGACAGACTGTAGTCTGGTCTCCCTGAATAAATAAATAAATAAGTAAAATAGAAATCATACTTTGCCTTTTTGGAGGGCATACTGCATGAGAGAGAAAGCACAGCAGCATTTGGGGTCTCACCAGATTCTTTCCATGACAGCAAAAATACAAGCAATGTAGTTAGGTAATATTATTTCTTTAGCCTTTTTATTTGTTAAAAAGAAGTCTCATTTCAGGAGTCTGAAGGGCCCAAACAGCAAAAGGCAAGTTCCTCACTCAGGAATCCTTAAGTGTGCCATGCAAGTAAAGCATGCATTCCCAAAACTGGTTTTCTTTTCTCCTTCAGAAAAAGATACACAGCAGTACTTTTCCCTGCTCTCCACCTTAGCACACATGAAGGCTACAGACTCTGCAGCCTGAAAAGTCCTTGGCACAGCCATTGATAAATCTGAAAATCTTTTGATTAATGACTCACCTGATAGCAGCTGTTAGCACTTCCCAGCTTGACACTATCACCAATGTTAGATGAAGATACCAAAAGAGAGCAAGAGAAAATGACATTTCTCTTAGTAAGGCAATGTATCATGGATAGCCAACTCTCCTCCCACCTTTGCAATCCTAATAATGACTTTGCATGCATAACAGTGTGAAGATTGCTGCCACCTGACAACTAAGTAGGCATTTTGATTACAGCAAATATAGGACAGGTGAAGTCTGTCCTGATCAGTGAGCTCCTGATCCTACCTCTTCAGGGGGAAAAGTCTTTGTAGAAAACTGATTAGGGAGGATTTCTAACCATGAGTTTAGCTCAAACTCAACTGTTTTTTCCTCAACACTCATAAAAATATTCCACCTGCAAAAGGAGGGAATAGCAAAGAGAACCAGTGCTATGAGTTATGCTTAGAGGTTGGTATTTCTGGGAGTGCATTTTCAAGACAGGAATATAGGCAGTCAATATTAGAATTAGAAATGCCAGTTTTGAGGGTATATCAACAAAAGTGTTGAATTTCA
>JANHGB010029253.1:96569-109097 GCA_026283785.1 Coracopsis vasa
AGTCAATATTAGAATTAGAAATGCCAGTTTTGTGGGTATATCAACAAAAGTGTTGAATTTCAGGGTTGTTTCTTCCTTTCCTTTTTGCTTAGTTTCCTGATACTGTGGCATCAAACAAAGTTTGATGTTCTCAGATTTTCTGTTCTTTGCATGATATAAGTAAGGACAGATTCTGTTGGGCAGGAAGGGAATGATATAAATGTTTATAATGCTTATAAGCATTTAGGAACAATGTGAGCCTTAGCTGGTAGTATGCAAAGCAATGGAGTTAAAAGATATTGGGACAGAGCCTGATCTGTGGAAATTTAATTTTTTTTTTTCCTAATTCTTATGCACTGAGATGTCCTAAAAAGTTGGGAGTATTTTTCACTATCTTCTAATCAGTCTTCAGCCATTTCCTTATGATGAAAATACAAAATTTTCAGTTCTTTTCTTTTCCAAGCTGGGACTTCGCAGTAAAGCAAATATTGCAGTCTTTGCTCATGCATAAGGCTTGTACAAGCCAAGGAAGGTAAAAAAAAAAATGAACCAAGAATTCAGCAATGACTTAAGCAAGGTCTGGTGCATAAAAGTTTAAGAGCCATAAAAAAAAATGGCTAGCACCTGGGAGAAACTCAAATCCTAACATTTCATAGGAGCATGACTTCTTAACTGAATCAGCTCCCTAAAAACTCTGCCATGGCTTAAAGAGCAGTCCTGACCTCCCTGTGTGTGGGGTCTGTAACATGTTTCTGCCTTCTTGTGGTCAAGCAGTGATCTGGTCTGTCTACAACTACTCTGGTGCCAGCAGTGCCACAAAGGGAGGGTCAGGAACAGAGCAGCTGGAAATAAGAAGAGTGGAGCCATTCTTTTCATTATGCTCAAAGTGTGAACATCACCTCAAGTTAGGGTCTGAGCTAATACCAGTTGAATTTGAAGTTTCCACTGACATCAGTGTTTCTACTGGCTCTGCTTGGTGATGATCTATGTAAACTTCAGCTAAAAGGCAGGTAAGTCAGAGTCTTTGTTTTCAGCTTAGGTATGGTACTCTAGATAAATTCATCTCTGTCAAAACGAGAGTCAGAACAGCCCTAGCTGTTTTACAGGTGATAGTGCCTCTGGCAGTGGCAGCCTCCCAGCAGGTATTTAATTTTTGTATCTGTAAAGAATGGGTATAAAATTACCTCCCTTGCACATATAAGCTTCCAAAGCACACTCTTGCGTATCATGACACAGCTTCAGCTGCATAGGCCCCATCTAGACCAGGGCTTTACCTATGTCCGCCTTTGGGCAGGCCTGGAGGGGTCTTTGAATACATACTCTGTACTGAAGATGACTGGCCTGATGGTAGAGTAGATCAGTATTGATTTGGTCAGCCTTTTGTTTGAAAGGCACGTGTTGTTGAGTATGAATATGCATCTGTGGCTTAGAAATGCAATTATTCTCTCACCCAATAAGAAGACAATTTAACATATTTAATTATTAATTTCCTTTGATAATATGTATAGTTTCTAAATTAAAGTTTTTGTGCATTTTACACAGTCTGTGGTTAGAACTTACCCACTTTAAACATTTGGTTTTCTGTTTATCCTTCAGAGTTAGGTACTTATCTCACAAATACTGAGTTTGTTAGGATACTTCCTTTGTATATGAAATCTTTTTTACCTCACTCTAAAAAATGTTAGCCTATACTGCCATCAAAGTGAAGGATAAATGCCTACATGCCACTAAACATCAATTCATCAAAGCTGAACCTTCGGAAAGAATTATTCCATGAGCAAGATGGAAAAAAAAAAAAAAGTTAAAACCAGAGGTTGTTCTGAAATCACTTCATGAGAACATAATTTCTTTTAATGACCCAGAAGAGTTTATATGAGTTAAGATAAATTGTTTTGTCTCGCATAACCTGGCATTGTTAAAGCTCAGAATTTAATACCCCAAATTTGTACAGATATAATACCATCTGCAGGTGAAGCAGGGCAAATATTTTCTTACCTGGCATTAAAAATTATTCCCTTGGAAGAGAGAGAAGTAGACACCTTCTACGCTTTTGTATCTTTTGTCACAAGTTCCTCATTGGAGAAGCATTGAGAACAACAAAGGTCCTACTATAGAAAAGTTTGCTCTTCTTGGCAACAGCATAATTCTTTAGCAGCTCTGTTAAATTCACCACTGTGATGCGACAGTATCAGAAAACTAAGCAAAAGGAAAGGAAGAAAAAAACCTGAAATTCAACACTTTTGTTGATATACCCTCAAAACTGGCATTTCTAATTCTAATGTTGACTGCCTATATTGGAATCTCTAACTTTGTTTCCTTGCCGTGTTTATATGTACAGAAGGCAGATTTTTCCTTCTGCTTTGTCCTCCCCCTATATTATTCTAAAACTGATTATTTTGTCACAGCAACTTTACAAGACTATGTATCCCAGATCAGAGTCCTCAGAATGGATATTCTCCATCCCCATGGATATCAAGAATACAGTGCTGGTGGTGGTGCTGTGAGTGCTTTATTGAACAGAACTATTGCCAGCCACTGAGATGTTTCAAAAGTGAGGAATAAAGGGGTCTTTTTAAGTTTTGCTAAAAGGCACAGGTTTGTCTGTTTCTGAAGCCCATTCAGCACCTTCTAGAACTGATCTTCAAGTCATTACTACTTGGGATACACAAGTTTTGAAAGCTGTCTTACTGAAGCTCAAACTAGAGTTACAGTTAAGAAGGGTTCCCTTAGGATGAAAGTGGAGAGGCCAAAAATACAGAAATAAAGCCCAATTCTGACATATTAGGCTCATTCTCCTAGCAGTAATTAACAACTCTTAGTATTTAACTATCTACGGCTTCATTAAAGTGTCCTGTACCCATGCCAGCTTTCTCTGAAGTCACTTAGAACCAAACCAGATGGAAAATTTACCCTGATGTGTACTTTACCACAGCATGGATCAGTACTACCTTTAATCACAGCATTCCCTTCACTGAAAAGGGGGAATACGTCAAGTATTTTGGTAAATAAAGCTACTACACATGGCAAATGTCAAGATTTTAATGACACTCACTTTCAGTGCTTTCCATCTTCAAAGGGCTTCCCACTAGTTGTTATACTTTAGAGTAATGACTATTCAGAACTGCCCTGTGAAGTAAGTGCTCAAAGCATTAAGTTGTTTTCTGGCTTTCTTCTCTCCCTTGAGTTCATTGCCCCAAAACCCTTAGAATGGAGGCTGTATTCAATCACTGCTACACAGTTCTGGCATGTTAAAAACTGTTTCGTGACAACATGGCTAGCAGGTAGGTTGTTCTGCTGCTTGATTTGTGCAGTATTTTACTTCAAGTGAAACAACTGGCTCAGGCTCTAGGCTTGGCAGGCTAGGTGCATGTCTGCCATTGTTAAAACCTCGTTCTTTCCTTTGAGTGTCATACCCTTAGACTTCAGTGGAAGCCAGAAGGAAGAATACAGGCTTTGCAATTTGACTGTAGAGTTAACTTCTTGCTTAACCACTTGCATCTTGCTTTGCTGTTCTTAAATGCCATGCTTCATTCTTTTTTCTTTTTTTTAGTCCAGCTTTCAAGAATGTATTTTATAACAGCCCCCATCTATGGGACAATTATGCTTAGTTAGCTGTACTCAACAGCGATGATTTCATAACATGCCACAAACAGGTGCCCATTAAATTCCTTTATTGGAGACAGAAACATTGCATAATTACAGATTTGATGAGGAAAACTGCAAATAGTATAGACTGTTTCTACTGCCAGCAAAATACAGTTATTACAGGATTTATAGACATACAAATATAAAGTGTTTCTTTCATGCCAGATGGTCCATACATAACAATGCCATTAGGAGCGCTTAATTGTGCTTCTACAAAACCTTTAGAGAAGAATGAGGTAGAGTTTCCTTTAGTTTATCCAGTATTTTTTCACACATCTGTCTTTTACTGGTTTTATATGCTCAGATCCTTGTAAAATATGCAGTTAACTTTAACATTTGAGAAAACAGAGACCCTTCAGAGGTGTTTACTTCTCCCTCTTTAAGTTGTTAATTTCCCACTGCTTATATGCTATGATCCCAGTAACTACTACTGTACCCTCTTAAATACTTTGACAGTCAGGTAGATTGGGACATCTGTCTTTTCAAATTTACTGCTTCAACAGAAATTGTTTGCAAATAGCTTCAGATAAAACTCTCACTTGTCTCCATCATGGCAAAGAACCTTTTACACCCTATCACTCTCTACTGTAGTGGCCAAGCTAAAGTCCAAGCCATCTCCCCAGGAGATGGAGGGAATAGATTCATTCTGTCAACATCCTCTACTGTGGAATAGAGTTTATTATATATTTGTCTCCTACTTGCAGTTCTAGTCAACTACTGGGCCAGTAGAAAATAAGTATAAATTATGGGAACAGAATGGGCCACTGACCTGTAGAAAACAGTTTCTCACTATTAGATGATCTGGAGCATTACCTGTTTGTTTCCATCTAATATTTTACTGTTTCATGACATATAAGTGTGTTGCAGCTTTCAGTTAATATACTAGGGCGTACATTATGAAAATGTAGGCACAGATGTAGGTATTTAAGCAACTGAATAAGAGCATTCTTAAATAGCAATAATAATCTACTATCCTGAAAGACATTTGGTCTACCTGGGTAGTCTCTCTTTTTGGCTGAATGAGAATGGTAATGATATTCTTCTGACCTCCTGTCTTGATGGGTAATTTTACCCTCATTCCTTAGCATGCCTGTTCTGGAAACAGAAGACTTTGCTCTGGCATTTGCTGCAGGCATTTAGTACTTCATAAAAACCCAAGAGTGCACTAGGGTACAGTAGAGGAACAAAACACTGTTATTCCACCTGAAGAGGCCACAATTCCAGCAGTGACCAAATCATAATGAAGAAGGCATTTGGCATACAGGAAGAAGCTGATTATATAAAGAATGTTTGCTTTCTTCCCATAACCTACTAATAATAGCTCAGTAATACTATATGAGAATTCCAAAATGAAAGTGCAAAATTTAACAGATTTCATGTTCCTATCTTGATCACTTTGATCATAAAATGAAAGAAAAACTGTTCCTGCAAGATAGTACCGCCTGAGATAACTTCTGAGTTCCTCCATCTCACACTTAAATGACTGTTCTAAGCATGACAGAATCAGGTCCTATCAAGAGTTAGCATTATTAAGAGAACCAGCTCTTAGAAACTTTCCCAACTCTTGCTTAGAAAAAAAGCACTACACTTACTTTATCTATTATTCCCTGCTTACCTCTTTGGTAAAAGCGAAACTGACCAGTACTGGAAAATCATTTAGAACACTGTAGTTAACTTCCACAAAGCTGTCATCTTTTTTTTTTACCTTCACTTTATCAAGCAGATATTTTAAAGACTTTAAAATTCTATATCAAGGTCTTCAATTCTCCTTAAGATCCTCCTATGAACATGAAATTTAAGATTTTTTTTTTAAGATAAAAAATTCAGGATTGTGGTAAAAATGGTAAAAACCAGACACAATAAAATGTGTTTTAAGATAACCAAAGAGTATAAATTCATGTTCAGAGAGAGACACGAGGATCTAGCCATGCTATTACTACTAGTAAATTTAAACACCTTTATTTTTAGTAAATTTGGATGTGATTGACCTCGCTAGTGTGGTTAGTAAGAATCTGAGCTACTAATTCCAAAATTTTATTCCAAATCTAAGGATTGACTATTCTAGTTCAGTATTGTTCTCTACCTGCTAAGCCCTAATGTACCTGACTGTTCTACCTGAAGGTAATAGCTAAGTTAGCTTTGTTTACGGAGCTGGGGATATATTTGCCAAGTGTGCTGTAGATGGCACTCAGATTCTTGCATAGTCAGGGGAAATATCATGGAATTCCCACTAATAATGATCATGTTTAAAGCAAAGCATGGACAGAAGGACTGCTACAACAGTATTTCTCACTAGTGCAATACCAATACTCTATTTTGCTATTATGACTAAACCTACAAATACTTATCAAGAAGTTACTTAGCTTAAATAATTTAGGACCTACAAATTACTTTTCCAAATCTTGAGGATAGTGACAAAATACAGTAAAATACAACTCTGACACTTCTTAACTACTAAATACTGCAGTTCAGAAAAACTGTAGTCAAGATTGATAAAGGTCTGTCTCAGTGCTGCATGACAAAGCATACCTCTAGAATAGTTGTAATCTAATGCCTCTACATCGAGAGGTACAATACTTCCTTCAAGCACATCAGTTTAAAATAAGATAGCGCTGTATGAGAGGTGGAGGTGAATTCTCATTTCAAGATTTTTCTGTATGCTACTTTATATTCTGAACTACATATTTTACTTGCTTATAGGTTCATACAGAAAACCTTAAATATATTTCTTATTTGAATAACATTTTTCTCATGCATAATCAAGATACTGCAACTCTAATGCAGTCCTTCAAACACTGGACTCTACAAAGCATCTTTCTCTGCCACTTAAAAAGCTTTCTGGAAAGCTTATTTGATCTGCAGTAAAGTAACTTTCATGTAAAAATCTGGATCAGAGTTCAAACTTGTAAAAGTGGTAGTACTACTACTCTGCACTTACAAAGAGGTTAGATAACTTGCCCAGGGTCACAAAGTCATTGCAGTCTGTCTGTTCAGGCATTACATGTGCAGGTGATAAAGTGCAATTCTGACCCCTGAACACCTGCAAGATGACCAAAATGCCTTTCTTTTTTTAACTATCACTACTGCTGAAAGCAAAACACAAAGCAAAATTTGCTTTAATAGTTACTTTTAGATAGGAGACTAAGTGGCATCATGATAGGACGCTGAGGAAAAGGGGCTGCAAGTCTGTGTGGAAGGCAGAGAAAGGCAGCAATGAACAGCCCACCTCAGGGCACACTCAGCCATCATTTACACCTGCCCACCTCTCAGTATACAAGCTTGCCAGTAGAACATTAAAATTTACCATCAGTAGGATGAATCCCATGCAGAGAGAGACACTGCCATACATAGTCTGGCAGGCTGTGCTACCATCTCCGTATTCTATTTCATGGCAAGGCACTGTCGACAGACAGAGGCCACTGAATTCAAAAGGGTTCCTCCTCTAAAGAGGCATCTATGACATCAGTTCCAGCTGGTTTTCAGTCTACATCATTGGAAGACCATGTATTAGACAGAAATTTTAAATAACTTGCACTCCAAACGAACCTTTCAAATATCACATTTTATCATATTACCGTTCTTCATGCCTGAGGAAAAATAAGTATAAAGTAAGTATACAGGAGGGGATCAATGATATCTCTTTGAATTAGGTAAACCCTAAATAAGAGTTTATCTAGAAAGAGAAGGTCGACTGCTTTTTAGCTTGAAATAGTTGAACAGGTGTAAACAATGGCTGGGCAGAGAGAGCTCTCACTATCTTGCTTTTGTCTTATCAGACTTCCCTTCTATATCCCAGAAAAAATAATGTTTGCTTTGCACTTCTACAGACTGAAGAGATTATCTACCCTAAGCAGGAAGCTTTATTAGTATTCTCACCAGATCCTGTCACTGTAAATTCTCAGTGAATTTGCCCTTATTGCAGTTAAGAATCTAGTTAAGTAATACCAGTTGGTGAAGCCATAAGTTTTGGTATCAGAACAGCTTGTATGAAATGCCAGTTTCATGAAAAGTTCTCTCATCTGAAGGACTTTTCCTATACATGAATCATGCTCACCCAACTGAAAATTAAAGACATGCTCAGTACTGAAAATAATCATCAAAAGAATGAAGGGGAGAAGAAAGACCACAAAAAAAATGGAGTTTGTTATTATCATTTTAAAGTAGCAGTGTTTGTAAAACATAAGCATGTGAAAGGCTGAATCTCATTTGATCAACCCAATTAAACATTAAATAATTGCAGCCAATTATGCAAATATCACATAACAATATTAATTTGTTGATCTTTTTTGAATAGTCTCAAATTCTCATAATGTTAGACTATCTTATGTCTTAAATGATCAATTAGCAGAGCCATAACTAAGTGATGAAGAATGGATAATTGCCTAGTTATGATGTACCATACTCTTTCTATGTAAATCTGTGGCAATTAAACCAACAGGGCACATGGAGAAAAGATGTGCAGATGTTCTTTTACAAACTGTTATTAGCTTAGGGAATACCACAGCTCTCTCCTAAATTTTACAGGCAAAAATAGGGGAGTGCAATATCAAACACTCACTATTATTTACACATATTATTTCTTTCCTTTGGCTAACAGGATAAAAAAGCAGTGGTAGAATGCAGGGTAGGACAGCATGCAATATCAGAAGAATTTCCTGTATTATACTGACCTGTCAGCTCCTTTATTTAGGTTTTAAAGTTTAAAATCTAGAACCTGTTCACCTGGATACCATTTAACCAAGATGTTAAAGACAACAGTTAACATACACATGTTAACACAGTACATCTTTTCATTCTTCCTTGCTAGAAAAGTCTGAGCATTTCTGTGGGTCATTTCAGTTTCAACTCACATCATTTTGAAGTGTCTATCAGCTCAAAATGTTCAGTAAAAGGAAAGATGTCTCTCTGGTAAATGCAGGGAACAGTGCAAACAACAACAAATGAAACCACCTAGTCTCCTTACATAAAATTACTTGCATCCAATTTAAGAAGAGTTTTACACAACATTTAGGTTTACACCACAGTAAAATAATTCTGGTCCTTATTCATTCTGATTGGTAAACAGATTACTGCCAGTATACCGATGCCTTCACGGAGATTTTTGATATGACACCTACCAACTCTATCAACACCCTGAACTGTTAAGGTATCACACAACTACTTTGCCATACACCTTAAGTTAGATATTACCACTTTTCATTTGCTGCTAAATATAAGAGGAACATAAGGGGACATATTATATAGTTCAGTAAAAGCAAGCCACCTGTGGTTGCTCATTATATAATTTTTAGAGAGCTCCATGCCACACTCTAGTTAAAGGCACTCTTTAGTTATGATACTTGTCTCATTGGATAAAACTCTCTACCCCACATTACATCTTGACATATTCCCCATGTTAATTTTTCCAGCCATTTAATTAAAGATACCAGCAGCTTATAATAGATAGTAAGATACTGAACAAAGACTAGCACACAATACAGTTTCAAATGGTCAGAAAAGCCAACACACAATACTATTGCTGCTATAAGTGAAATAACATTTTGTGCTTGCACTTGTATCCTAAAGAGAAAACTATACAAGTTTTAACAATGGTTACATTGTCAGAGAGAACCTTCAACTGTTCTTCATTAAAATATTAGATTGGACTGCAGTGAAAGGTAGTAAAAGCCATGATTTGAGGGAGCAAAAGAAAGTGATGGCTAAGTAGGACTTGTCTTTAAAATCTGACCAAAAATGAATAGGAAAGCCATAAGGCTACTTTTTAGCAGTTGTGTAAGGCATGGATGGTCTATCAGAAATTATTGTCTTTTTAAACTATGTTAATAAGTAACTGCAGAGGACTTATAAAGCATGGGAGAGATACTGTTGGGTCTTAAAAAAAATAAAGTGCTAAATATTTCCCTTAATCCTGGTGCATCTCTACTGCAAACTATGGCAATAAACGTTTCACTTTTACCTCTTATAGGATTCCATTAGTGTCAATAAAGTTCCACCAGTTTTACACTGAAGTAGCACTTTGGAACATTGATACAGAATATGGTGATTCTTTTTGGCAAGAGATATCTTAAAGCTGTTCAACAAAGCTGTGTGCAAACACAGAAAGCTAATAAATATTACAGTATGATTGTTAGTGAATATTTGCAGAAGTAATTTCCCCAGCTACATGCTCCATATTGCTTCCAAATAGTATCAAGACTGTATGTGAGAAAGTAGTGCTATATGAAGTTGTATGTGTTTCATCAGAATGAAACCAGGGTTTGAATAAAATCTCTTTCCTTCTTATGCTAAATATTTTCTGTTGATAACATAGCTTGTTCCTTAATAGGAAGGCTCTATTAAAGTACATCTGTGTTAATGGAAGCTAGATGCATTTCACAGTGATTGGTAAAGGGGACAAGAAAAACATTTTGCTGATCTAAATTACGTAACTGGATGATGAAAAAAATTCCTCAAGCCAAAGGTTTGGTTGCTGTGAAGGAGTTCTTCGACTTTCACAGCCACAGTTCTCTAATCTTATTTTCTAGACACTCATCTGGAAGGCAACACTGTCTGCAGTGCCCAGCTCTGTGCTAGGCCAGGCAAAGTCACTCTTGTCTCAGCAGGGCCTGACTCAGCTGTTCAAATCATGTATGGAAGGATGTATTCAACTATTGAAGAGGTATGCACTGCCCAAGCAGCCACTGCATATCCCCATGGAGAAAAAGGCAGTAGGTCAACAGGGAGCATACTGCAAGCTAGATCAACTCAGAGAATTTGGGCCTGGAGGACAGAGCTGTTATTTGACAAAGTATGCATGAGGGGATCAAGAGGGCAATATGAACTCATGAACTCCACACAAGCAGAATACAAAAGGAAAGAGCATATGGCTAAACTTAATTATTTCCCAAACACAGAGCAAAAGGCAGAATAATGTCAGTGCCGAGCTAACAGGCATCTTTGTGTTATATGACAAGGTGGTCTGCTGATGATGGCAGTCAAAACAAACCAAACTGAAGAGCAGTTGAAGAGCATTTTACAAGTTTTCAGACTGTATATAAGACACAAGGAGTCTCTAAGAAAACCATTAGGAAAGTTCTATTGCTAACATTTAGCACCTCTACCAAGACAGGTGTTTACCAACAGGATTACAGTAGAAATCAAAATGATTGCGTTCACATTCGCTGGATTGTGGAAACAATCATCTTGGGAGCAAACTGATACAGGAACTATGCTACGCACAGACAGCTACAGAAGTTATCATTATTCATGTCTGTTCTGTCTGGAGGGTCTCAACTCTTCCACCTTCATGACACCAACACTGCCCAATCGCTGTCTTCTCTTCCATACTGAAACAAAGAAAAATGGAGCTTAAGAATAAAAGTTAAAAGTAGCAGTGTATAATTGATAACTTCTTAGCTTTATCCTCAGAAAGAGTAATATTCACCACCCATAGTAGTTTGCATTATTTCTTATGCCTTTACTTCTGTCGTAGATTTGAGCAAAACCTAAAGGTACCTTGAAGCTTTATCCATCTTCCAATAAAGACTAGGAAGAAGTGATACTGATACTCACCAGAGATGGTACAGAATAGTTCTGCTTCACTAAAGCTTTCCATCAATGTAATACAGTTACCCTAAGGTCAGTTCATTAATTGATTCGTAAGTATGTCCCCACTCAAGCTCTAATAAACAAACACATCTGGTTTTATTTCTTTTTATTTTTAAGGTGGCTTTTTATTACAGCTTTCTGATTGAATGTGAAATAAAACCCATCACAAATACCACAGAGTACAATTACAGAGAATTGTAACACAAATAAAACAAGTAGTCTTTCCATATGCAAACCAGCAGGATCACCAGGCAGAAACAAAGGCAACCTTAACACATGGAGCTGTATCCCTTCCAGGGGAAGATACAGTTCCAAGGCAGCATTTTCATTTGTTAAACTGGCTCCATGTTCTAAAGCTCCTTGTCACCAGTCCTGTAAACAATGCTCCAGAGTGCCCCAAATACGCACACAGGGCTCAAGTATATAAATAAAGCAGAGGTGGACAGACTAGCAGGAGATGAAAGTTGGGAGCCCTTTCCCTCACAGCACCACGTTCAGAGAGCTTGAAAACACTTTTCACCAAAGAATAAAGACTGTTTAGATGCTTAGATGCTTTATGTAGGCTGAAAGGATCAGTTGATGGTTATTTCTCCAGAGAGGATAAAAGGAAGCTACTCCAATCCAGGTCCTGCATTGGCAGGAAAGGAGATAAAAGGACATTAAAGCAGGGAAAAGACGATAGCTCCAAACCAGAATAAGCCAGGAAAATACACTTCTAGATCCACAAAAAAATTATGTTCAGCGTGCTTGTGTTTTACTCTTTATTCCAGCAGGTAAAGCCTCTAAATGACCTTCATATGTCACATCTGCTTTTTCTTTTTATTACTAGTTCTGCTGCTCCTGTCCTGTAGTCTGCAAGGTGTTTGACTAAACACTGGTATGGTGCTACATAGGACCTTGGACAAATTACTTGTTCAAAAGATTTCCAGCATTCCCAGATGCCAGTGTGGTTGCCTTGGAACCTCTAATCAAGGAAAAGCAGATGTATCATTAGTTTAACCACAAAGCACTGGACTACCCTCATGTGAGAGTTTTGTTGAAGATGGAGGCAAAGGTAAAGGAAAAAAAAAATCACTGCTTTTCAGAGAAAAGGTGGCATCTCCATTTCCCCAAATCAGAAAGCAGGCAAAGGCAGGGAATTATCTGTAAGTTTTGCGGGCTTTAGGTAGCATTGTCATCTCATGCTTTGATGCTGACTTTAGATAAATTGCAAGGGCTGGTCTGAGTTGCCATTTGAACCTGCTTCCAGAATTAAAAGGAGAATGAAGATGTTATACCACAATCAAGATGTTTTCATTCCAGAAGTAAAAGCTGATT
>JANHGB010029255.1:0-12237 GCA_026283785.1 Coracopsis vasa
TGTGTTTGTCCCCGTCTGCTCTTGCTAGGTAGTACTTCTGTACTCACCCCATGGAAACCTGATCTGCCTTCTCTGTGCTTCCTTTTGTGAGCTCGTGATTTAGCCTGATCACTTGCTTCCTAGCTTTCCTGGACTTCCTCATTGAAGGGATTGTCTGGGAAAGGTCTTCTAGAAACTCCCGGCTACCACTTGCTGTCTTTCCCCTCAAAGAGGAAAAGGCTGTGGCATGGGCTGGGATTGGCAGGGAGAAATGGAGAGGAGAAGAGGACTTTGGGAACAGAGGTCTCAAGTTGAAGTTTTGAAGAAAGGTAAATTTGACTGAAGAAAGCAAAGAATTGAAAACCTGGAAGAGATGGGAGGGAAAAGAAGAACCCTTAGAAAGGGAAGTATTCATACTGTGAATGAGTAGATCCGTAGAAACAAAGTCATACAGTACAACAAAAAGCCCATAACAAGAGGTGACAACCCTTACTCAAGCTGATCAAACATTTTCATCCAAAAAGCCCTTTGTGGGCTGCTTTACACCCTCAGATTTAGATGGAACTGGAAAATTTTAAAGGTAGCGTATTCCTGAGCGTTACATATTTTTACATAGTAAAAGTTCTCCCATCCTTGAAATGGTGATCCTCAAGAGACTCTTTCGGAGTACAAGCAAGTTGAGGATAAAAACATAAAGAAAATACATTTGTAGTAGTTAAGAAATAAATTTTTGATGAAATAAGTACTACTGAAGCAAAACTTCGCAGAAAAATACCTTTCAAATAACAGAAATGTCTTTACATATTCTTGTGAAAATTGGTTTTGGTTTGAATGAGGAAATGAGATAGACTTGAAAGTAATATTCCATCTGCTTGGTGGATCCTACATATGGGTAAATGATGAAGCTAAGATTACAGAGCTTCTCTCTAGTTAAGAGAGCTTCTCTTACCTGTGCAAGGGACACTAACAGTCCCTTTGACCTCAGAGAGGAGGCACAGGATCTTTGCAGTGCCACTTCACTAGGAGACAAAAAGATAGCATTTAAGAGGGAAGCTGGCTTTAAGAAGAGAATGAGCCAATGTCCTTTGGTTTATTTTTTACACATCTACTGAGTTACATTAAGAAAATTGTGTACCATTATAACCTGAGTCCTCAATGGTTTGGGGAAGAGGAGCAGAAAAGACAGCTTTGGTTTCCTCTGAAAGGAGCAGTTTCCCTGCCAGGACAGAGAGCAGGCAGCCCCAGAGCTGGGACAACATGACAGCAGTGGAAACTGGTGAACTTCACCCAGTTGCAGAGCAAGCCTCCCATTGCAGAATGGGTATCCTGTCTGTTGGCACCCCATCACAGCTCAGAGGATTTGAAGCCAGGGCCCAGAGAAATGCCATCATGTTTACAAAGAGTAGGAGGGTTGGGGGGGGGAGAAATAAAAATCAAGCTTTCTTATCTTTAGTGTTAACATTTCCAGATTCTTGGAAGGCCAACCACAGTCCTTTGAAGAGCTCCTAGCATAAATTCCTGGTTTATGTGGAATTTATGCAACCACCTCATTCCACGTAACAACAGCACTAGGCTGTATTTTATTGTTTTATGGGATATATGCTTACCTTTTTTGTCTAAAGCAATCCTGTTCTGTACAGATGAAATTATGACAGTGCAATAAACAAAGCTACTTGGTACACAGATTGATAAATAAAATCACCTCTTGGAATGCAGACTATTCATATCCTGGAGAAAAGCACAATGTCTTCATACCACCACATGGTATTTCAAGTCGGAAGGGATCAAGAGGTCTCTAGTCCCACCACCTCCTCTCCTAGCAGGATCAGCTATGAGGTCAGACCAGGATGTGGAGGGCTTTATCCAGATATTGCAGGGGATTTTCAGCTCAGGAGGGCCAGGTGAATACTGTGAGAGCTAGATGTGAGGCAAGATAAATAGAAAGAAAGAGGAATAAGTTGAAAATGTTAAAAAGGACTAAGCCACTTAGGAAACAGGTGGAAAAGCCTGTACTTATTTCAATGTGTTCTCCTCTGATCCTGACTGAACCAAAGACATCTGACTTTCCCCATTCTTCCGATGTCAGCAAGTGTTAGTGAAACTCACTGGCAAAATGCTCTGTCCCTCCCTGATGTGATTCAAATAGAAGATGACAACCTATTACTTGTGTCATTTACTCTGCTGGCAGAGGTCTGTACACCATATGGGGACGGATGCAGCGGGGGAAGGGTTCACATCCCTTGTCTGCTAGGAATGTGAGTGTGATGGGGAACATGGGTGGGTTCACTTGTTGTCTCAAAACTGGAGAAAATTATTTGTACACTAATTACTGGAAAAGATGATAGATGTTGCAAAGTCAAGCAATCCAACACTGGCAAATGCTGTAACTCAGTTTCCTTGGGCAATGTTAATTTGTGCCCCAAATCTTGTGCACATGTGTTCTGATGCAACTTTTAATTAACAGTGCATTTTGATGCAACCTATAATTACACTATTATGCACAGTTTTTCTTGCAATCCCCTGACTTATTCAGTAAAAAAAAAATTAAAAAAAAAAAAGAAAAAATAAAGATGACCACTTAGGCCCTGATTCTCAGCAGGATTTAGGCACTTAAAATACCTTTGAGAATCTGGGCCTTAATGAGGAGCAATTCAATATTTTGTTTTCTCCTTGTTCAGTATGGAGCCCCATGACTTATTTAATGCACTATCTATCTTCAAACCCTGCTCTCAAGAACTAATGATTAATGTCCTCATGGGATTTCTTATAATTCTCCCTTATGAAGTATCCAAGTGTTTTGCAGATATTAATGCATTTATTTTCACAGTGTCTCCACAAGCGGAAGGTTTATTCCCTTCTTTTCATATTGGGAAACTCAAAGGCAGATGGGTTAAGGTGAAAACCATGAAGTTTTGAGTACTTGCAGCTCCTAGCAGTTTAGCATTCTTGAGTGCAGTGCAGCATTTTGTATTTTCAAAGCACAGCTGCTGTTCACAACTGTGAATGTGCAGTGCTTTTATAAATCAGACTCCAGAGTCTCAAGGCAGGCACTCACAAAATGAGACCAATGCAACTGGAATAACATCATACGGTGTTTTGAGGAAGAGACATCATTCTTCATCACACACACAGAAGCCTGACATCACTCTTGGGCAAAATGATGGAACAGCTGATGAAGCAATGGATTAATAAAGAATTAAAACTAGGTAAGATAATTAAATCAAGTTAACCTGGATTTAAGGAAAATAAACTTTGTCACACCACCATTTTTTTATTGTTTTGTAATGAGGTTATGAATTTGGTTAATGGAGACAATGAACTGGTGTAGACTGCTAGTGACTGTACAGTAAGAAAGATGAACCCAAGCTAGTTCTACCCTAACTTGGTCCAGGTTGTTAACAGATGTTGTATTCTGGACACAGCAGTACCACCAGAAGAATTCACATCCACCAGCTGCTTGTGACTATTTCCTAGCTAGAAATTAGTTCCCCTTCCAATCTGCCTGCAGAGCAGTTCCTCCATGCACCCCCTACTTTACAGTAGGGTAAGTGGGTGAAGTTCACTTACTTAGACCAGCAACTCAAATTGCATAACCTTGTCCTGATCATTTTCCTTGAGGGGGGTTCAGGAGCTTTTTCAGATACTTCTATACCTGCCAGCAGCCAGCCCATTGACTTTCTAAGTAATGAATTTAACTCTCTGAAGAAACAGTGACACCCCTTAACTCTTCTTCCAGTCTCCCACCTCATTTGTGAGTCATCCACCTCTACAATTAACAAGACAGTCTTGTATAGAGAACAGCCTTCTTTGCAGTAAGGTGACCCACATGTGAAGCAGGTCTATCCTGTTCACTGAATAAAGCAAGCACTCAGTGGAAAAAAACAGTAGGTAGTCATGTAATTAAAGGCTTTTCTTACTGTACATACATAAATATTATACACCTTATATGTATGTATATATGTATAACACATAGGCAATATGTGAACACACAGAGAGGCCAAATTAGATTTACACAAGCTACTTTACCTTGTGTAATTTCTGTCTTTCAAGTGCTTAATTTTCATTCTTCATGGTGTTTTAATGTAGGGGTTTTTCTCTGCATGTATACATTAAAACAATGCAAAACCCCTAATGAGTGCTTACACAAGACAAGTTCTACAGTGTGCATAATTTTTAGACAGAGATTGTTTGAATACCTTAATGGAATGTAGTGTAATCAAGTAGGAATAATCAAGTAGGAATTAAGTCTGTCCAGTGGCATTTTTACTTTAAAGAGATCTTCAAATACTAAAATTAAATAAATTAAATTAAATGAACAATTAAATTAAATTAAACAGGCTTTGAGCTGGATTTCTGCTTCAAAAGACCAAATGCTCTAACAGCATTCATTTTAAATTCTCTTGGTCATAAGATGGTAGCCAAACATCTGATGTTGAAAAATCACTTAGTGCAAGTATATGTATATTTTCTGCATCCTCCTCTAAGGCTGCTGACAGATTCTTAACAGAAATAGTGCGACTGGAATAGTAATACTTAGTTCAGGAGCAAGATGGGTGGATTTTCACCTATAATGGGAATCACAACCTGCTCCATGCAGATGCTTACTGTCACTTTTACTACATAACTGGGTTTCTAAAGGGAAAGCAAAAACCAGAAAATACCTAAGATATTCCTTAAGGATTATCAGAAGAAAGGAATCAGGACACCCGGAGGGAACTCAGTGACTCAGGGAGCAGTCCTCAGACAGAGAACTTACACCTTGCATGCAGACTAACTCTGCAAGCATGTGTATATACTACAGAAAATATCCAAATAAATGTAAGGATGGCAACTCAAAGCCTAATTGCCTCAAATGTATGAATGACCGAATTCCAATCTTGCAGGACCTAACTGGAATATTTAATAAAAATTGAATCTATGCTCAAGAACCTTATTTTCACATGTAATATTTTCCTTTGATAATTTTTTTTCCTTTACACCTGGACAGGAGACGTGCTCGGTGAGGAGTGTTTCTTTGCATGCTTGCTTCTATATTGTGTGTACAAACTCAGATTCACCTAGCGTCCAGGCAGTTTTGTCATGAGTCTGTGCTTACATGGGCTGGGAGCAATCTTCAAGGTACAACAGCGAGTCTTGAGCCTTCAACACCATCCCAAACTGGATGTTACCTGTGGAGAGGCTGAGAAGGGGCAAAGTCTTGATTAAACCATGCTGTGTAGGCATGTGATACTGACATAACTACATTCATCTATTTACACATTACTTGGCATTCACCGCTGCTTGCTGCCTGCTAGTCATGCTCACAGCTGGACTAGATGATCATTTTAGGCCCCTTCCAGCTAAACTATTCTATTCTTTGTCACATATAGGAATTACTGGGATAACCTGCACAGGCGTTGCTCACTTGATCTGCACAAGTGTGGCCCTAGGAACTCTCTCACTGCCTGTCCACAGCAGGCACCTGCACCAGTGGCTCACAGCTCAGCTCATGGTTCTCCTAAAGAAATCCTTTCAAAAATTTCAAGAAGAGCATATTCTCTACTCTCTGCCTACAAAACAAGCATGACTGTGTGCATATGGTTTAAGAGGGAAATAAGAGCATGAATTAGTTCAAGTTGGAGAAAGAGCATGTTGATTTTGCTGGAGAAAATTGTTATCAAACAAAATAATGGCCTTAAGAACAAAAGGGAAAGAAAGAGGTCGGGGAAAAAATCATAACACAATATTTAATATTTTTGTTGTATTTTCTATAAGCGTTTGAAGATTTGAGAGGTAAGGGGCTTGCACTGCTAGAGTTAAACAGTTTGTAGCTACCTGGAACCCAGGCCAGCTTGTGCAAATAGAGCTTTGCAGTGCGGTCAGCCCAGCAGACTTTGTCTTTCCAAGCATAACCGCTGATTTATACCTTACCCCACAAAGGTCAAAACTCCCTTTACAGCATGTTAGTAATATTGTCTCAAGCTGTTAGCCTCTACCCTAGAAATACCAAGTACTTCTTTCATAATGTTTTTTTTTTTACCTGATTTTATGCAGCCTAAAGTCAAGGAGTCCATGGACTTTCGAAATTAAGAAAAAAAAAAAAGAGGAAAAGGAAGGGAGGTGGCTCCCTTCATTCATCCAGTGGACTCTGTTCTACACCACTAGACCTCCAGGACCTGCTGCATCTGAAGTAAAGAGTGAAATTCCAGCTGGTTTTGCTCTTAACTGGTAGAGTCTGGCTGGCCCATGCATCTTGCCAGGACATTTGCTCAGTACACACCCAGTGTATCCGAGGAAAGGTGAGAGACATCAGCTGTACCAAGTACACTGCACCAAATGACCCACTGAAGACTTGCCCAGCCTTTTTTTACCCTCTGCTGCCCAGTGAGGATGCTGCATCTGAGGAATCTGAAAGTACAAAACACAGTTAGAAAACTCAAGTTCCTCTGCAGCTGGAGATGTCTGCTAGGAGGGAAAAGCTGCCAGCAGCAGCCAGAGGATGAGAGGTTACAACGGGACCAAGAAGAAATGCTACGAAGGGAGGAATCAGCTGGCAATGAACACCTGGCTTGGGAGATTTGGCTTTAAAAAAAGGAAAAAAGCAACAGCAAATTGCAAACAGTATTGTGAAGAAACAAACCTGGTGTAGAATAACAAGGGAAAGGGAAATTAGACTTTCATCCATACAAGGCTTCTGTTTGTGTTGGTAGAAGAACAGAGGGTCACTGATGAGCAGCTTTTGTTGTGGCTTTTCTCTGTTTCCCCATACCCACTCGTCTGGTCCACGGATGGTCAGGCAACAGAACAGGCAATGCCAATGGCCTCCGTCAGCAAGGAGAAGGCTGGTTTTTGCTCACAAACCTGTGTTTCTTCTTTTCAAGCAAACATTCATACCAGAGGTCCAGCCATCTTCCACAGGAATTCATCAACTGGGCAATGAATTTAAAGCAACAGCCATTTAAAAAGAAGTCTGGACTGGTGACTGCACATGTAAATTGTTCACACCTGTGACTGTGTCATGGCAGAACATCAAAGGCTTCCACCAGTTTCGTGGCTGTTTGGAACGAGATAGGCAGCAAGCCAAAACCTACCTTGGCAAAAGCCTTCCATGTTGTGCAGCTTGGCAGTCCTGCCAAATACCTGGGGCAGGACATTTCTTATCTCCAGCTCATTTCCATAGGGATCAAGTGTTCCCGGCCATTTGGATTTTGATAAAAGTCTCTGTGTGGTTATTAGCTTTAATAGTATTCCTGGGCTCTAGGCAGGAGGGAGATTGTTGGGCTAGTTTCACAGTGATATTGACCTATTCATAATCTCCTTATTCAGCGTCAAACGGTTATTCTGACCAGGCATCTCACTGGCTCCTGCTTATTTTCATGAGCTTACCTGCAGCAGGAGATTCAGCTTCTTCTCTGAAACACACTTTTGTGATTAAGAACCCAGGGGTACGAGATGAAGACATATTTGTATAATTATGCAGCAATTCTATGTTAACCTCTCTCAATTATTTTTAAAAGCATGTTGCTATGGGAAAATGCTCTCGGAATCAGTTATTTTAAAGCTTTCTTCTTAGATACTTAAACCCATCCTTCCATTATCGTCAGATTTGAGGACAAACCTTTATCCAGTTAGTGAGCATAGATGCAAAGTATGTTCTTCACTCTGCTGGGAACTGAGTATCCTACCCACCGCCCCAAGACATTAGAGCAAGTTGTTGCAGTGCTTAACGAGCATTAGCCTACATTAAAAAAGGAAGAAGATTATAGATGATAAGATTTAAAGTTCGGGACAAAGTATCTTTTCCTCATTTTATTAGAAGTGGACAAAATAGGAAGAGTACAAAGCTAATAATTACTTCTTTTAAAAACACAAATAGAGGAACAGTGTCCAGGTCGGGCAAAGTTCAGAGGCTGCTGTTTTCTTTAAGTGAATCTACTTAAAACTCCTGTGAGCTTTAGATCACACTTGACTTTTTCTTTTCATTGCATGAGGCACAGACTCCTGAGCTGTGACTGATACTAGGCATTCACATTCCTCCCATTTTGGGGGTTGGCTGCTACTATCATGGAAAACATTAGTGTCAGCTTCACCTTTTTGCAAAACAGTCAGCATTTGGTTTGGCTGAACAAAAAAATATTTTGGAATGGACCTCAGTGACCTTCTGCAAATTGATAGCCAGCTTGCAACAAGCAAAGCTGAGTCACCAGTTGTGCGGGGTTGAAATCCAACCCAGACATCTGTAGCGAGCGTATCTTGCATTGCCAGTGTAATTGATGTTGTGATGTTCTCAAGTTTTAAAACGGCTTTGAAGAGCCTCTGGTCAGATTTTGTTTGGATACTGTATGTTACACATAACCTCTGGGAGGAGGTGAATTTAGACTTCTACTCTGTAAACTTCAGGTATTTGGGTTCTCTTCCTTTATATGCATTTTCCCAGGAAATTTCCAGTTCCTCAGAGTGAAGGAAAGTCTGAGTTTCTCCAAATTCACACTCTTCTGGTGGATTCAATCCATCAGACCACTGAGGCAAACAAGCAATTCACTCCCTTTTATTAACACATCTATTCCTTGCAGGGTTTCTGACGCAGTTTTGATGAAGTCCACAGTGCTTGCAACTTCCTTTTTAAATCCAGTCTAATATCACAGGGAAATTTAAGTTCCTCTGCAACGGAGTATGATTGTGTCACCAATTTGACTGTACACTTTATGGTCTTTACTGAACTTCTGAGTCTCCTTCAACCTCCCACATCAAGTACAGTGAAACCGAAGTTTTCAGAAGGCGAAGTGCTTCGTTGTTGGCAGGCTGTTTTAGTGGGCAGAGGGGAGCAAGCCCCTGTGTAACACTTTACATTTCGTGTCCCAAAGTGTAACCTCTCCTTTAAACATTAAATTCAGTTTTGTTTTCAGATTTTACCAACATTTTTAAGAGTATCCTCTGGGTAAATACTTTCTGCAAGAGATTCCTTGTGTGCCAAGTTCCCAGCTTACAGCCTTCTCTGACAGCCTGACTGCAAGTGTTGGCCACAGGTTGCCATTTCAGAAGCTGCATCATAATATTATTCGCAATAATTGTAAGTTTTAGCTTTAGCAGGAATAATACAAATCCTGTAACCACCTTCTATAATCCACTGATTGCTCCAGGAGCCTTCATGCTGTTACCCACGCACAACAGGCACAGAACCAGCTATACTTTATAAGAGAGTGCTGTAATTTTGCCCACCACAGTTTAGTCAACTTTTTTCTCTTTTTTTTTTTTTTTTTTTTAGGAAAATTTCATGTGGTTTTAAGAGTCATGATTTCCATTATCTCATTTTAAACAAATGAGGTTGAGTATTTGTTGCAACTCTTTGAAACACCAGGGTCACAGTCTGCTTGCACATAAAGCAGCTGAAGGGAGTTTTAAGCATACATTTCCCCCTTAGGGTTTATTTTCATCTTGTTCAGCATAATGGCAGTGTAGGTTGTCTTTTTTTTCAGTATGAAGTATGGTACTTAACATTTCCGTGAGGACTTCACCATTTTCCTCTTCTTCCTGGAATTCAGAAAACTTAATGTATCACTGACTTTCTCCATTCCCTTTGAAGAATCTCATCTGTTTTGTGGGGGTATACAAAAGCCTAACCCATCCAGAATTTGTCACAAGCATTTTTTGTTTTCCCCAACAAAGAGAAGGAATGCAAGCAATGTAAAAGCTTTCTCTGGCCACTTAGTTACAAGTAATTTGCACCTGAAATATCTAGTTAGAGATAATCTGCTATCATTGGTTTCTGAATAGTGGAATCACTGCTGAAAAAATAAGTCAAACCAGGGCAAACAGAGAGAAAAGCTATGTTTTCCAGAGCTATAGATGTAGCAAAGCATAAATTATGACTGATGAAGTACCTCGAAAGCCCAAACAGGCAATTGTCATTTGATTGTAATCACTGGTGGTGGGGGACATTTTGAGCAATATCCAATCTCCCTTGCCTTTCCAACATGTAATTTAAATGCAGTACAGATGCCTGAAGGTGGGAGCCTAGTATACCTCTGCAACCAAGGCTAAGAATTGGACATCTCCAGAGAGCAGCGCAGAGTGAACAGATTTATGTGCCTTACATCAGTTGCTGCATGTCTATCCACACTAACGCTTTTCAATCAGCCATGTTAGCATAGTTTACCTTAAAATATATGCTTTTCTTTTTATTCTTTAAGCAGAAAGAATAGTGTAGGATTGCAGGATTTTAAGAAAAATTCATTTTTGAAAAATCTACAATATTCAGATAGTATGAATTATTTTGCTGGCTTCACACATGCAATGCATTATTTTTCAAGGTCTAGGATGTGGCGAGGTAGAAAAATCCTACCCCTTAGCTATTGATTGTACTGGAAAAGTGACTTCCCTGCTTCCTTCCAAAGTGAACCCCAAAAAGACCTAGATGGCAAAGGGGGGTGACACCCTCTATCAAGACACAAGGGAGATTTGGGTAAGGATCTGTAAAATTAAGGGCTCCCTCCTTACCCGCTCTCCTTGGTGAGAGGATTCCCACCAGGCAACAGGAGACTTGAGGAGATACAGGGTCATTTTGCTTTGTACTGGACTTTCAGGGAGAAAAGGGACCACATCTATTCACTCAGGGACATGGTGCAGGAGGAGAGAGAGTGGATAGGAGAGAAAAGCCTTGTTCGAGTGCAGACACAGTGACCTCCTCCAGATTTTCACTTTTGGTTTTCTTCACTTCTTCACTTTTTAGGGAGCGGCAAGAGAAGCCAGAGCATGCCTTGGGGATCTTCAGCTTGGTCTTTACTACTAGGAGTGAGCTGATACCCTGGGGAGAGATGATCTGCCTGAAATCCCTCCGAGGCTATCAGGAGTCTGTATTCCTTTAGGCTTGAAGGCAACAAGTTTTTAAGAGTCACTGGAGAAAGTGTGAAAATTAGCGTTCAGCTATGTAACTGTATGTCCTTCCTGGCAGTAGCAGGACCTCCTGCTCACAGAGACATTACGGCAGTGAATTTTCAGCCATTATATGCAGCGTGGAAAAGACAGTGTGATGAAAGACCTTGATTCTCCACCAGAGACCACATACAAAAAACCCCCCTGCTTTTACTTCCAGATAACTAATAGGTGGTAATTAATAGGATCAGTCTGTAACATCCCCTTTGGGGCTTGATCGGAAAATGATTCAATACCATGTGTTCTACTGGGTGTATGTGGCATGCAGATATTCAACACATTGGTTGCAATTGCCTGGAAACAACCAATATTTTTTTTTTATTTTTTTTCTTTTCCCCCCTGAGAGGGGAAAAAAGTGTCTGTTGACTAAATCTTCCATTATAATTTTAACGTTTAATCCCCAAGGTCTGAGCAATTACTTTCCCTTTTCCTTTGATATCTGATGCCCTCCAGCTGAGTTGCAGATTAGCAGACATAGGTGCTAAATTTAGTAGAATTAGTGTGCGTAACTACTAATTAAACTAGTTATGACAGGCACTGCCTACAGTGAATTTACAGGCTTTCCAAGAAGCTGCACTGGGTGCAGAGGCCTTCTGATCGTAATCCCCAGTTCAGCTACATGGGATGGAGCAGCACCTTCCCTGAGTTATCTTCTCTGTAAGGTTCAGTGCCAATCTGTAGAGGATCAGCGCATTCATAGCCTGGAAATACAGCCACACTCCGCTGTCCCAAGGAAGAGATATCACAGGACTTGGGTTTTGCGCTACCTAAATGTAAGTCCAGAAAACCATGCCTGTGATCTGGACCACTTCATTTCTTTGGGGCTCACATTTGGAAACATCATTCTGCATTGCTTCAGAAATAGCAGCATGGTATAACCCAGCAGCCAATGTACTCAATATGCAAACTAAAAAGATAATTTCTCTGTTATTGCTGCAGATGCAGTTTGGGGTCACTGCATTCAACTGAGGTCTTCACTGGGGTTTTTTTTACTTCTCACAAAAGCTGGTAAAAATGAAAATTTCTACTCTCATTTGTATAAGAGCAATGACATTCCTTTCAAATTATGTCTTTTAGTGACACCATGGAAACCTTTGTATTCTAAAAGGATTTGAACAACATAATTCACTGGCAATTGCAGAACAATTCTGCCAGTGTACCAGGGGAGAGAACTCAACTTGCTCCTCTTGAAAGCAAAAGTAACGATCTTAAAACAAATTAACTCCAACAAACAAAATCCTTAGTTTGGAGTTGTCCTAACACCTATCCCTGAGGAACACCACTCATTACTGGTCTCCAGCTGGGCATTGAGCCATTGACCACAACTCTTTGCTTGCGGCCACCCAG
>JANHGB010029261.1:0-21151 GCA_026283785.1 Coracopsis vasa
AACACTGCCAGGGATGGGGCAGCCACAGCTTCTCTGGGCACCCTGTGCCAGCACCTCAGCACCCTCACAGGGAAGGATACAACAGCACTGTTCAGAGACATCCCAAACCTGAGTGTTGTTTCACACCCATGTGATTGAAATGCTTTAACCAGACTCGTGCCACAGTATCAGGGGTCGGAGGGTGCCAGTGGGGAACCGTATTTTGCCTCACTGTGTTTTCACATAACCAAGTAGGATGAAGGCTGACTGCTGAGCTGTGCTGGAGCCGAGTTCCCACCCCAACTGCCAGTCATTTTCTCCTGTTAGCGCTGCGGAGGAAGCAGCAGACCTGCTCAGCTCTGCTGAGGAAGCACTGATGAGGGTCTAGTCAAAGGGTGCGTGTTTCGCCACTCCTGGCCAATAGCTTGACAGGACCAAGAGTCAGTGCACAGGAAAACCAGACTGCCTGGACCATGGATCAGACGGACCTGCCACATGGCAGGGCTTGCAAGCAGAACACAGCCTGGGCAGCCTGGACTCCATCCAGCCCGAGCTTCCCAGCGGTGCTTCAGGTGCCGTCACAAACCGTGCCACAGGAGAGCTCCTGCTGGGTGATAAAGCACCATCTGGTGCTTTATGGTGTGGGATGTGCTCTCAGCCTGCGTCATCCCAGTGCTCTTTTCCTGCTCCTTGTCCTTGCCCAACACTTATGTCTGGGCAGCAGGGAACTGGAACTGTTGGAATTTGGGTCTCGTACAGGTGCATCTCACTGGGAAAAAAGATCATTTCCATCTGAACCTGCAGTAATGCAGGGAACTGCAGGATGGGTTTATTTTTATTGCTGCAACCACATTTCTGCAGGCAGCCACGAGCTTTCTCACAGTGACACGTGCTCAAATGAGGTGACTCCTGCCTTTCAGCTCTCTGTTAAACTGTGCACTTCCCTTGGGATCCCATCTCTCCTCATATGACTGGCTGCACTTCAAGAAAGAAAGAAGCTGGGCTTCTTTGGCTTCTTTAGCTGCAGTGTGTTAACCATGGTTACAAGACAAGCAGCTCTCAGATGGCTCCCTCAGCCCTGTGTGCACAGCCACCCACCTTGGCACGCCAAGAATCACGCGCATCATGTGCGGCCAAGCACGCCTGTAGGCACATGGGGAACTCTGCACACATGTACACACATGTTCACACAACCACAAAGAAATCATCAGTCCCTGCCCCTGCCTGCCTGCACTCAACATGTAACCTGCGACTGATGGCAGCTATGGCTTAATCCTTTACCTTGGAAAAGTATTGCCTGTGCCTGGAGGCCATCCTGCTTCCCTTTGGGAATCTCCAGAGCCCCTTGGCTCACTAACATCTTCTGTTTGGTTAAGTGAAGCTGTTCCCCTCTGCTCTGTCCGTGCTAAAAGCCCCAGCCTCTGCAGCCAAAACCCTGTAATGCTGCATGCATACTGGAGAACAGCCCTGGATAGATTATACATAGGGGATGTCTCAGGAACCATATTTATTGTATCTCAAGCTGTGATTTGCTTATCTGGTGATGCCTCAGTCTTTTCCTGGCCCTGAATCCTGAGCTGTATTGATTCTGCAGAGCACCATTACTAACATGGTGATGTCTTCACTATACATCTTCAAGCAGCTGGCAGTTCATTATCCTTTGGGCACTGGGGTTGCTCTGCAGAACAGCAGCTGGTTCGGCTCAGTACCTTTAGCAGAGCCTTCAGCAGATCTTTAGTAGAGCCACTGCTTGAGGTCAGCACTTTTACTAGTATGTTGTGTTTTACTGGTATGCTGTGTTTTACTGGTATGTTGTGTTTTCACATGAAGATGCTGTTGTGCCTGAATCACATCTATTGCCTTGGTCACATTTCCATGTGGTTTCTGTACAGCAGTCATCTTGGACACATGCAGAAGCAGCAGCTTGTGACAACCATCTGTTTCCAGTCTGTGGAAAGAGAAGAAGCCCTTGGCATATGCCTGACTTCTACAGGCTCGTGTTGATCCCACCATCCAGCTAAGCAGGCTGAGATGTCTGCCTGAGCCTCTGTCACCCCAGAAAGCAGGGCTCACTGATTGTAATCATGGACTTACAGAATAACCCGGTTTGGAAGGGACCCCAGGAGGTCCCTCAGGAGATGCAGCTGCCTCCCAATATCAGCAATGAAATCAGACCAGGCTGATGAGGATTTTATCCAGTTGGGATTTTAAGACCTCCAAGATGCTGTAGCCTCTGTGGGCAGCCTATTCCTTTGCTTGACTGTCCTAACTGGGAGAAAACTTTCCTTTTAACCATTCTGAACCCCTCCTGTTTCAGTTTATGCCATTGCCTCTTGATTTTCCCACCATGCACCACTATGAAATACCTGGCCCTATTTTCCTTCTCAAAGGAACTGACTGGCAAACTGCTAGCACATGCCCTCAAAAGCCTTCTCCAGGCTGGACAAACCCCATTCCCACACCCTCTCCTTACCAGGGCAAGAGCTCAAGCCTCATGACCATCTTAGTGACCCTCTACTGAACTCCCTCTTGTTTATCAATATCCATTACTGGAACAGACCAAAACTGGACACAATGTTCTAGATGTGGTCTAGGAAGTACTGAGTACAAGGCAATAATGACTTCCTGTGATTTGCTGTTCATGTTCCTGTTAGTACAGCTCAGGATGCTGCTGGCCTTCACCCTGGGATGTGCTGGTGGCACATGAGTCTGAGGGAGGAGCAGGCAGAACAAATGCAAGGGCTGATGCAGGACTCAGTGCAGATTTCAGTGTATCAGAGAGGCTGTCATTGACTCCTGGGAGGTGCACTGGACCCTTCCTGCCCAGACAGGACAGTGACAGCCAGTCGATTGACGTTACCAACAGGTAGGGAGATGGAAAAGGTCACATTGTGCTTTTCTGCAGGAAATTGTATTTTGCAGCCTGCGCCATGTTACTTGGTTATTACCAACACATAAATCTGCAAGTGCACAGCTTACTGAGGCTCTCTGACAGCCAGGAGATGGGGAATTGTTACTATGACAGATGGACTGACAAGTGTACTCCTAGAGAAAAACTTTGTTCAGCTTGGAGTTAATGGTGTAAATATATAAACCTTACACAAAAGGAATGTGATTAGAACAGTGTGGATCAGAGACATCCATGGCAGGCAGCTCTAGGAGGAGGAGCACAATGGGAGCTGGATGTAGGCAGTGCTCAAAACTGGACTGTTTGTCCACCTCTGGTTCCTGTATGTCACATAGTGAGCGCATTCAGGTTAGGAAAGGTGCTTAATCATCCCATGATCTTCCAGACCTGACCATGTAAGAACAGCAGCAAGGCTTTACTTTCAGTTGGCTAACTCCTGGAGACTCATGGAGAGCAGTGCTCATGCACTGGCTGATAGCTCCCCCTTGGACACCTGCAGTGAGAGTGTGCAGCGGCTGGATACAGAACCAGAGAATTCCCTACTGTTTGTGTTGGAATGGACCTTAAAGCTCCTCCAGTTCCAATCCCTGCCACGGGCAGGGACACCTTCCATTAGAGCAGGTTCCTCCAAGCCCCTGTGTCCAACCTGATCTTGAACACTGCCAGGGATGTGGTGTGTAAAGGTAACAAGGCAGGAGCAAGCCTCTAGGAGGCTTTCAGGGTGATGCCCTCCATGTGAGGAAAACCAAGGATTAATTCTTCCTTTCACTGAGTTTTCAAACTCATTTCACTATTACCAGGGTGAAGTCAGCGTGACTGAGCTCTGCTGTGTGCTGAATGCAGCCTTGTCTGGGCCCTGGCTATGAGCCTGCAGAGCCTGCAGCAAGCAAGCAAAGCAAGAGGTCCCTGGGGGTGTTCTGGGGTACAGAGCAAACCCCCCGGGGAGAGATGCCAGCAGTGGTCCCTGTGCAGCGTCCCAGGGCACGGCTCACCCTATCCAGCCATGGTGGTGCTGCCGTTCTCAGAAAGGAGAGAATCCACCTCAAAAACCAGAGCTGCCATGTTGGTGCTCAGGCCAGGCAGGGATTCCCTGTCAAACCAGCATTTCAACAGGAAATAAAGCTGGTGATCCCAGACACTGTTTGTGGAGGCATCTGCTGCGCTTGGAAACCTTGGACTTTCTGTGAGAGGAATCAAGATGTGGGCATTTTCAGCTAAAAGCCTAACAGGAATGTCACCTTCTCAGAGGGACAGCTCTGCACGGCGACAGCCAGGTTTGCGCAGGGAGCAGGGGAGGAGCTGTTGGGATCTCCTGACCTTCCCCAGTGCTTTCCTGCCTGGGGGTGTGTGGTGGCTGAGCCCCCTGCGTGAGCCACCATTCCCCCAGCAGCTGCTTCTCTGTGTGCTCAAGCAGCCCTTGTCTCAGCACATCTGGGATGTGCCTTCTTCCAAGGCCACTGCCAGCTCCCACTGGAGTAGGCTTCAGATCAAAACAGCAGGAGGATAAAGCAGAGGCTTGGTGAGACGGATGAGCATACGGACCACGTGGCTGTGCCGGGATCTTCCAGGGCATCCTGACACCTTCTCAGGTTTTCAGGGATAACCGTGTCCACCCCTCTCCATTTGGAAAAAGCCCTTGCCCTGCAGACCCAGGTGATGCTGGCTGATGGGCAATGCAGGGTGGAGCACGGGCCAGACTGAGCACCCCAAAGAGACAGGGTCCCACGTCCTCCAGCGCTTGTCCTGCCACCCCATGCACAGTGCTAAATCTCTGCAGTTCAGCAAGGCTGGGCTTTGCTAAACATCTTTGACATTTGATTTGAGGAATAAAGGTCAGGCTCCTCCGAGAATGGTAATGTGGGTTTAATGAACAAAGCCTGCCAGGCAGCGCAGTGCTGCAGGGTAATGGAGGGTGATGGAATCTGGGGAGCCGTGCTGCCTGCTCCGGCACGGATGGTCCTGGCTGCCTGCACATCCCTGTGCAGCAAGGACTGCCATGGCTGGTGGGGACATGCCTGGGGTGTAACAGAGACATGGGCCTTATCCAGATCCTGCAGCTCATTGCCGATAGAGTGGAGCAGGCTCCATCTGCACCTTCATTCCCTGCTTAAGGCCTCCTCTTCTTCCTGAATGATCCAGGAGAGCTCATTCTGCAGCACACAACAGCCTGTGGACAGTGGAGCAGCCAGGGCACAGGACAGCCTGTGCTACCCAACGCTCCATGCCATGAGCATGGCCCAGTTTCTGTGGCAGCACCACTGGCTGCTCTTGTTTCTCATGTCAGTGGTACCTCAGTCCTGCTATGGCACCCCAATTTCTTGTATAATATGGGGCAGTTTAGTTCTGAAACCTTTTTATTTCATATCATAGGAAGTAAAAAAGAAAACCTTTCAACATAAAGAGGTAAAACACATCCAAACAGAACACTCTGGTGGTTCCAAACTCAGGATGTGAGTTACATTCGGCCAAGTTCTGGTGATATTCAGCACAAATCCCAGCACTGTTCTTGTCTTACCTCTTTTCAGACCTTTTTCCCTGTTTGTTGGGAGTGTTCTTCCAGCTCTGCAGATAACCTGACCCCTGTGTGCCCATCTCCCTGCCCCATTCCTGCTCTTCATTGCCTCCCTCCTTAACTGACATAAGCCTTGCTTTTGTGTTGAATAATGCGCATTCCACTGCGATTTCACACTTTCACACTCAAAATGTACACAGAGAATGACACTTTTTCACATTCAAAACTGCAAAGACATGGCTAAACCATGATGGATTTCATATTTGTAATGAAATACTCTCATAGAAGTGAATGTTTTCTGCTTAGACATTGAACATGTCTTCAAACTAAACAAGCTCCTTCAAGCTAATTTAGGAGCCATCAGCAAATCTCAGCTTTCCATAGCTGGAAATCACTGCAGATCTGTCCTCCCTCCTCTCCTTTGTTTTCTTAAATAAGGGTAAATGCTAGCTGTTGTGTTCACCTCTGATAGCAGTCAGTCAGCTCCCTGTGGCCCAAGCCTTAAGGCTTTCTGCCTCTTTACTTGTGGAATTACATTGAAAAATCTACTCTAAAAGTACACTGACGCTCAAAGTCAAGTGCTTCAAATGCTGGGAGCGCAAAAATTAAGGCTGCTCCGGCCTCCTGAGCAGGATCATTACAATGCTGCATTTAATTACACGATCAGACACTAGTTTTTCCACAGAATCCCTCACTCTTTCCATGCCTGGATAGTCATTCAATATTTCTCTTAATCCTCCCATTCAATGCGTGCCGCAGGCTTTATTTGCTGCACAGCATCCAACCCTTCTCTCTGTTGAGCACAGATTTATTCATTTCCTCTTGGGTGTTTCTCTGGCGCTTTCATCTGGGTCTGTGATTGTTTCTCAAGTGTTAACGAATTTATTTCCACAAAACACCTATGTATGTAATGACCTTGCACCTTCTCCCTTGAGAACTGAGGCTGAGAGATGAGCACCAGGACGACAGCGAGCCTGGGTTTGGCTGTTTTCATACCATCATCCCACGCAGCAGGCCCCAGTGCTTGATTTTCTGTGGACTTTGCATTTCTTTACATTTCATCTGTTCAAAGCACAGCTCCCATTGGCTTCTGTTTCGAGTGCTCAGCACTTCTGCAAACCTGACCCTAAGGATCTCCCACTGGGGACCTGGGAAGTGAGAAAGGTATAATTAAGCTCAGCTCTAAATTCTGGAGGAAATGCAGGGGCAGGAAGGAAACCCCCATGAGAGTGCACGTTCTTCTCATGCAATCCTTCGCTTTGCTCTATAAAGCTTTTCTGGTCTTCCCAGGGAATGAGGGATGCTGCTTCATTACACAGTCCCTAGAGCAAGCCCAAACCATGCACTGGATAGAGCCTGAATGAGAACAGAAACATGACTGTATAATTAAAACCATTCAAAAAGACACAGACGCTCTTGCTCTGCCCCTCACCATTTCTCTCTCATCCCCAGACCAGGCAACCTTCTCTAATGGAAGGTGTCCCTGCCTGCGGCAGGGGGTTGGAGCTGGATGAGCTTTAGGATCCCTTCCAGCACAAACCAGTCTGGGATTCTATGGAGCTGGAGAACTGGACTGGACTATGCAGAACTCATGACTGCCCTGCCAGCCAGCATGCATGGAGGCAACAAGATCTTGGTGCTTGAATCTCAAGTTGAGTCTTGTCTGGATGTCTTTCAGGAAGGTGCCTGAACCCTTGACACATAAACAAAGTATTGGGTGGGATAAGTTGTTCAGATGGAGCTCTGTCTGTTTAGACATCTCCACCTGAGCGGGCTGTCCAGATGCCCAGGAAGCCAAGGCAGGGAGGTGAGACTGCTGGAGCACAATGGCTTGTTCTGGAAGCACCAATTTGCAGGGGAGCCCATGAGGCTCACTGAGCTCCAGCCTTAGGCAAACACGTGTGAAGCAAAGTGAGCATAATCTCTTCCCTAGTGCCTGGAAGAGGAATGGTCCCTTCATTTTGAGCAGTTTATTTGGGATGTGCTGTGTTCCAGGGCAGGGCTGGGGTCTTGCAGAACTGCAGCTGTTTTCAGGGCCAGGTACAGGGTACAGGGGGAAACACCGATTTTCCAAACCTGTGATGATTTCCAAGGTAGAATTCAACAATAATAACAGATAATTGGCCAGGCTGTTTGCCCAGAAGAGAAGATGTGCTGGCCTTGCTGGCTGGCAGAATGCATTTATAAAGCTGGAATTAGTTAAATGCTGCTAATAGACGGAAAATGGAGACAGGCACAGAAGTGGCTTTAGAATTAGTGCACCATGTCATTAAAGTATCACAGGCTGCTGTTTGAAAGAGCATCCTCCTGAGTCTTGAGGCATGGCTCACGGGCCAGGTATAAGTATCCTGGCTGTTGGTATGACGTGGAGGATACAGTGATCAGGGAGTGAAGGATGGACACTGCCCCAGGCTCTGCTGAGAGATATTATGTTTTTAGCTTAAATGATGTTTTAAATAGCCTGAGTCACAAAATGGGTTTGGGGAGCCCGGGCAACTGTGCAGGTGATGTGAGGGGAAGGAGAAACCCGCTTCACCCCATGCAGAGAACAGCTCTCTCCACTGCTGCAGGCATTGTGAAGGCACATTGGAGAACAACTGTACTGAAAATATGGGATATAATTATCAAAAGCCTTTGTCTTGCTCATGAATGGGAGGGAGTTGTGCATAACCTTCACCTGCCCGTAATTCTAATTAGCAGGTTGCACAGTGCCTCACATCTTGTGTAGGTGAACAGCATCTCTAAGCAGGCTCTGTGCCCCTTTCCTGCTGTTGTCCTTCATGTGTGCAAGGTTTTAGGTCAGGGCAAAGAGAGGCTGGGAAGATGAGAGGCTGCAGCCGCTGTTGTGGTATGGGGGACCCCAAACGCTAGAGCTAAACGTCAATCCTTACCTCAGGATGAGAAACTGGAACAAAAATTGGCTTTTTAAGCTTTCCATCTTTTCCCCAAATTGGCAGGATCTTGTTTTGGAAATGGCCAGCTGCTACTGTCAGATGTCTGCTGCAGGCAGGGAGTGCTAAATAAAGCATGGAAACCGTCTCCACAAGAGTGGGAAGTTATTCACATTTAACTCTTTGCTGCAGAGAGCCCCCAGTATCCATGAGGACATCACTGGACCGTGACCCATTCGCATACACCACACAGACTGAATCGTTCCTAGGCAGCTTCCTAGGAAGAGGTCGTGAGCCTGTCCTCCATGTACATCCCTATGCACAGGCTTGCATTTCCCTGTGGGCTGCTGAAGTGGTCCCATGGTACCTGTCTTCATGAGGGTGATGAACTGCTGCTGCAAGCAGGTTTGCAGATTTGGTCAAGGCATTCAAAGCTCATGCACACTGGTGTCGAGAAGTTGTTCCCTGCTTCAGTGGAGCTGCAGCCTCTGCCTGCATTTGAAGGTTACTGAATTTGTGTATTCTGTGGTCACATCACCTTGGGTTTATGTTCCTTGGCTGTTTTTCCTCTTTTTAAACATTGTATAACCGAAGGGCTGACGATTCCAAGAGCAATGCTGGTGGGTGAAAGAGACAGCAGGAATTTAGCAAGGCAATGAGGTGGCATCAGCAGGTGAAACTCACCCACTGCAGAGCCTCCCACTTCGAGCGCAAGTGACAAGGTGACACACGTGCCCACTGTCACAGCCCACTCACGGTCCTGGCTGTGCTTGTCTGAGCACCACTCATCCCCAGCCTACCACCAGAGACAGACCCTGCCTGAGGACAGTTGCCAGCGCGCTCAGATGGGGTTGCCCTGAGCTAACCGGCTTCCAAGGGTCTCAGGAACATGGCGATGGAATGAAGTGCACAGTTGGAAGCCCTCGTGTAGGGATCGCTCATCTTCAGTGTCGGCCCCCTGCCCACTTCCACAGGGGGAATGAAACCAAAGCCAGACCGTGAGCAGCAGCAGAGGAGGGCTTGGTGAATCAGTGCAGCTCTGTGGGTGTTTCCTTGGGCCCCCATGCATATGGCAGCAGGTTTGAGTGCCACCCCGTGCTGTGGGCCCGTGGCCAATGCAGAGGCTGAGTTGAGGTTGCTCTCCCATCTGCTGTATTTCAATCTTAGGGTCTTGCACCTGAGAGATGTCTAAGTTGTGGGCACTGAGCATCAGAGATGCTGCACATGGCTCTCAAGGGCTTTGCTGCTGGTCCAGACCACCAACAGGGAGCACTGCAAGGCCAGGCTTGGCTCAGAGCCCCTGGGAGTGTGCATGCTGCAGAGGACTTTGAGAGCACTTGGAGGTGTGAGTGGGATTTAGGACTAAATCAATTACTGGATTAAAATAATCAAGGAAACCATTTGAAATGAGCTTTAGAAAACTGAAGTGTTGGTAAATTCACTGCAGAGAGCTGCAGGGAGTGATGCTTTGCCTCTAGCTGCAAAGTACAGGGTGAGCAGGCTTCGCTTTCCACGCTGCTTTGCTGTTCTGCTGGCCACCTGACTACTGCAGGGCTTGAAGTGTTCACCCCCTCTTTTGCCATGGTGGATAGGCTGAGTCTGCAGTAAAACAGGAAAGCAACTTAAAAGGGTCTTGGAAAGCTCCTGGATCTCCAGTGGCTCTATCAGAGTGGGTTTTAGTTACACAGAGCAAAGTGGTAGAGGGTGAAGCTGGGAAGTGTCCCTGGAGAAATAGCTGCAATGGCTGGAGAGAGGGTAAAGAGAGGAGAAGGTCCCAGTGTTGAGCCTTGAGAGGACCATGAGCTGCCAACAGCACAAGGGAAGGATCAGTGAGGAGAGAGGAGAGGGAAGGAAAAGGAGCTGGGTCACTGCAGTAGCTGGTGAGGGACAGGGAGCAAGTCAGGAGGAGACCACACGTGATGCTGGAGTGGAAGTGATGAGGAGAGGGTGGTGGGGATATGAGTCAAAAGACGTGGGAGGTGGTAGGGCTGAGACAAGGTGGTTTGTGACCCATCTGGCTGGTAGAAAGGGGCAGAGATTGATTTCTAGAGCTTCTCTCCAAAAGCTTAAATAGCACCAACTGAAACCTGCACTTCAAAACCCAGGAAATAAATTTTCCTGTCTGAGCTCCTGAAAGTGAAGCAAACCCTCCTGTGATGGATGGTGTCTGCTCTGCCTGCCTGCAGTCTTCCACACATCACATTCCTTCCCAAAGTTGTGGCAGGGGTACCAATAGGAAGGGGCTTCTTGACCGTGCCAGCTGCTGCAGGAAGGCAAAGATGGAGCCTCCATTGAGCAGACCTTGGGAGAGATGAAGATGGAACAGAGAAAAGGGAGCAAGAGCGAGGTTAGCAGAGAACTCACAGCTCCACACAGCCTTGAAGGCTGCTGGGAAAAGAAGTGAGGGACTGTGTTGGCTGCCCTGCAGAGGAGCACCGTGCTGGGCTGGGAACAGCTTGGTGGATGAAGGAGGAACCACCTGCAAGGCACGAGGATGTCTCACTTCTAGTACTCAGGCCGGGTTTTCTGGTTGGCAAACATGTCCTGTTATGGGTCAGGGGTGCAGGAATCCTCTTCTCTGCTCCCAACTAACATCTTCTGCATGGGCAGGTGGATCATCACCTCTTTAATGCTCCTCAGGGCCTGCCTGCAAGTGGGAGCACAGACAGATCATGCCTGGTAGAGTCAGGAGTGCAGGGAGCACGCTGCAGGGACAGGATCATCGGGTGTGTGCCAGCAGCAGTGTGGCATAGCAGGGACCTGCAGGGACCAGGCTGTTGGGATGCAGTGGCCCATCCTGGAGCAGTTTTGACAGTCCTCAAGTATACCCATGGCTTTGCACATCCATTTTAATGGCTTTCTTCGTGGCCGGGATTCCCGAGGTGCAGAAGCCAGTCAAGAACTTCCTGCCAAAGCAGCTTTCATTAGAAAAACGCTGGCTTGTGACCAACATGTGTCATAACAGTTTAACAAATTAATGATAATGATTAAAAACCCCACATAATTGTGGTATATCTTGGGTCCAGGGAGCTCATTGTGCAGGCTTACCAAAACAGCTCTGCTGGAAAGAAGCACTTGAAAATACCTGTGCCTCTTAGATCTGAATCTCTCCATCGCTTCAGAGGCACCTTTTGAAGAATGCCCTCTGGGGGTCCAATATGGAAACCAGCTGGTTTCTGCTTCTGTAGTTTTCCATTTTCTTTTGGCTCTCAAACTCTTTCCACGGGTTCCCTCAGCCTTTTGGAGTGATTTCCAACCTGCGCCTTTGAGCTTTGCAGTATCCTCTGGGCAGCCCTTCTCACAGGGCATCCCTGTGTGCTACAGGGGTCATGGATGGGGCTGTCCCAGGGCCCTGGCTCAGCTGTGCTGGGGATGTGGCACACCCTGGGGCATGGACATGTGGAAATGCAGGTGTGTGGAGCAGCTGGGGAACCCGCTGGTGTGAGGATGTGGAGGGCAGGGGCAGGAAGTTCACATTTTAAAGTCTAGAGGTTCCTGGAGGTCTGTCAGGCCTTGAAGCCTCCTCCAGTTCATGTTCCACTCAGGTGAGGTTACAGTGATGTCTGCTCATGGCATGCCTCTGGGTATCCCTGTGTTGTCATCTTGGCCTGGGTAAGAGCAGAGGGTGGATCGTAATTTCCACTTCTTGTGTTGTGGAGCTGTACTTTGAGACATAGGAAGAAACCATTGATACTTGAATGGGGAAGGCTGCTGGGGTGAGAGTGCCTACCATGGATCAACTCAGTGTTTCCCTCCCGTCTGCCCATGACCCTGCCTCCTGGGCTGGCCAAGGGGAATGACAGGTCTTTGTATCTTGTCTCTCAGCTGAGCTGCAGCAGGAGGTATGTCCCATTTGAGATCCTTGGAGTCAGAGAGAACGCTCAATTTTGCAATGAAAGGGATGCTGCAGCCTGGGGCTGGACAGGACATGCCCCAGGGCACACTAGCATGCTTTCTGACTACTACTCGTGGCCAAGGCCAGGGCATGCAGAGGGCTTCCACTGCTCCATCCATTGGGTGTTTGCACTGGCTCTGGATGCCTGCAAATCACACAGGTCCATGTTGCAGGTGGTATTGGTTTCCTTCCTGGATGGACACTAGGGCCACTACCCTGTCCACTGTCAGTCACAGAACTTGCTGCCAGGACCCGCAGCGCACCTCCCACCAGTGAGGCTCTGCTGTGGTTTGATGGTGGCTTTATCATCATGAAGGGCCCAAACTGGCTTCTCATGGGTGTCTTCAAATGCGCCACCAGCCTACTCCTGAGCACAGGTTTCCTTGGACACACTGCACACACATGGGCTAAATGGCAGGTCAGCTTAATATTCCCATCCCAGTGCAAAGCCCCAGTGAACTGGGTAGATACTTTTTGAGAGGCCCCAAAAACCTCCTCTGTCTGCTTTCCTAGGGCACAATTCAGACACTGGTCCATTGACAGTGCTACACATCTGCCCAGCCTCCATCATGCCAAGATACAGCTGATCAGGAATCTCAGAACAGCTGAGGGCTGGGGTTGTGTGCAGCAGTGCACATCTGGCCCTGGGGTTTAGAGGTGCACAGGGCACTGTTAAACCTGCATCCCTGGGGGGCAAAGCTGCAGCAGGTAATTTTGCTTTGAGCTCTGCTCTCTCCCCTGCCCAGCTCAGTCTCTGGAGCCTCCATCTCTGCAGAGCATCCCTCCTGTGAGGGCTCCAGTTCCCAGGTACTTACCCTCATCCTCCCAATCTTCCCTTGAGTGCCTGTTTTGCTGCTGAGATTTAAAGCCCCTCTCTCCATCCCAGTAACCGGTGTGTGCCCGCGGTTCCTCTGCCTGGCTGCTCCACCTCCCGGCTCCCGTGTGCAGCTCACGTCCCGGGTTTAAATCTCCCTTTAAGCACACACCTGTTTTCTATTGCTGTTGCTGCATGATTTTAACCGTGTATGTATTACATGTCTTTAAAATTTATGCAGCTCATTTCTTTATGTGCAGAGCTCTGCGATGGGCTGTGAAAGCTTCGCTATAAAACGTGAATTGCGCTGGATGCTTTTTCCTTTCTCCACACAGCAAAAATGTATTTATTTTATTTTTTTTTTTTTTGAGGGAAATATATGTTGGGGGAAGGGAGGAAAAAGAAAGAAGCAGAAGCAACAATGGATTGAGCAGAGCCAGTGCGGAGCTGCCCTGCTCTGCATGTCACCCGTGAGCTGATGCTTCAGCGACTGACCCTCTGCTGCTCCTCTTGTGAGTGCCCCTGCTCGCTCCCCAGTAAATCACTTTGCCGTGTGCTTCCTCCTCCTAACAGGCAGAGATAAGAGCTCTGTGCAGAGATTAATCAGACTACAAAGCAGCAGCTTTGCTCGCTGTGATTTCTCACCTAACCAGTGAATGGTGAGGAAGTGCTGGGCTGGGGATGGCCAAGCTGGGGTTGCACAGACACACTCCAACCTGGTGTGGAGAAGTGGAGCATCGGATGAAAGAGTGGAAATTGCCCCTGGTCTGCGGGGACAATGGGAAACTCCCTCTTCACTCTCCTGACCAGTTTGTGAAGAGTTCAGCTCCAAGGAACCTGTGGCTGCCCCATCCCTGGCAGTGTTCAAGGCCAGGCTGGACACAGGGGCTTGGAGCAAGCTGCTCTAGTGGAAGATGTCCCTGCCCATGGCAAGGGTTGGAGCTGGATGAGCTTTAAGGTCCCTTCAAACACAAACGAGGCTGGGATTCTATGATTCTATAAATGCAGTCAGAGGAGCAGTGGTGCTGAAAAAGGTCTGTAGGCCCGTTCCTGGTGAAGATGCTGTTGCACAAATCGGCAGGATCAGCTTGGCTGGCCATCATTTCCATGGTCCCCCTGGGAAAGCATGGCTCTGTGAGGCTTGGGGGTCCCCTCTCAGGGTGGGCAGCATTCAGCACAATGGGCACTGCACCAGGTCACCCTGATCACATCTTTCTGCCTCCTTACTAACTGGGTGGCCAAAAATCTCAATCAATAGCACTGGCATGACGCTTGAAGGTTTAAATGTGTCAGGTTCAAAAACTGGGGTAACTGACACCTCTTCCTTTTCTGCTTGCCCCAAAGCTGTGCCGTCCCAAGCATGGGCTGTCAGATGAATGGATATCATCCAGCGTGGGGAGGGAGAAGAGGAGATCAATCATTAACAGCACGTTTTGTGACTGCCACCGGCAGATGGTACCGGTAATTTCCACTTCTCTGCCTGCTTTAACATATTGAATTGCAAACCAAACAAACCCAAACAGAGCCCCCTCCAAACAAACAACCACCAACAGCCAAGCAACCTCTGAAGAACAGGTGAAACATCTCTGCAATGGGTATCTGCTGTGGCTGTCAGAGTGAGCAGCAGTGACTGCCCCGCTAGCACTCACTGCCATGGGCATGTGCTGGTTGGGAAGCTGGGACTCTCACTCAGTGAGAACTCAGCAGCCTTCCAAGTGGTATCACTTTTTGGGAGGGAGCCTGTGACTCACCAATGGTGCTGCCGTGGCAGCTCATAGGAACCAGGGAGTTTGCCTGTAGATGGCTGAGAAGCCTGTTGACCCTCTTCTCTGCTGTGTGTAGCCAAGGAGCATCCTAACTGGGAGCTCATTCACCTCAAACGGCTCCTACCAACTGCTCCTTCAGTTTAAACAGCAAAAAAGTGACAGTCATAACAGACAGAACTGCTGAGCATCCATCCCAGGCCATTACCACCTCCCGAGGCCTGCCCAGAGGATGCTGCTCTTGTATCCCCTGCCCACACCCTGGCTCCAGGGCCAGCTGTACCATCTGGGCTGTGATGTGTCTGTCACAGAGACCTTCCCAAAGCCCTGGGACAGCCTGGACGCAAAGGGAGGAGCAGCGAGGACTCTGCTTCAGGCAGCAGCTTCATCCTGAGTGCCACCAACCTCTTCCCTTGGAGAGTGGCAGCTGGATGCTGGGGCAAGAGGTGGTGCCGTGGGGTACGTGTGGTCGGGGAGCAGACCACGGGGGGCTGTGGGGTTCTGTAGAGGGTGGGTGCTCCTCAGCCCTCTCACTTTGTAACCCCATGGTCAGCCTTCATCCCTGCCTGAGGGCTCTGCTGGGCAGCTGTAACAAACCAAAGAAGACACGCAGAGGTGCAGAGGTGAGCGGATACCCAGCAGCAGGAGACCCCAAAGGACCTGCTGTGCAAGGAAGGCTCCTGGGCCATGTCCATAGAAACCACTGTGTTTTCCCTGGCACAAAGCCTTCCCCAGTGCTGCTCCCAGCTTGTCCTTGCACTCTGCAAAGGGACGTGGTGAGGGCAGGGAGCATTCCCGCTGCAGCCAAGTTCAGGTCCTGGGAAGTAAACCAGCAGAGAGTGACTGTTCTCGTTGCAGGGATACCGTTATCCATGTGCAACACCACAGACATCACCCCTTCTGCTGCCCAAAGTAGCTCACACATTCCCAACTGGCAGTTTTCCTCCTGCTCCGTGTTGCCTTGAGCCCTGCTCACGTTTCCAGGCAGTGCACAGTGAGCAGAAACACTCCTCACTCCCTCACAAGCAGATTTTCTTCATGATGTGCATCCCTCAAGAGAGGTTGTAAAAGCTTCTGAAGGGGCAGCCTGGAGACAGGGCTGGTTTGTCATCTCCCTGCTGCACTCCCTGGGAGGACTCCACTGCTCTTCACTCCTGACTCACTCCTTGCTGAAAAACTTCACCGAGCAAGATGCAGTATTTTTGTCCACAGGGATGGTTCCTGTCTGGTTTGTAGCTACAATCTATGAGCTGCGCCTGCTCTGTTTGTGGAATAAATGCAACCCAACAACTAATAGAAACAGGAATTTCCCCCCAGTAATAGCAGCAATGTGGTGAGCAATAGCAGGCATTAGGGAAAAGAAGTTCAAAGCTATTAGTCAATTTTAGCTGCATGAGATTTTGATCGTACAGCTCTTCACTCCTGGCAATATCTTCTCAGTGCAATAGTGCTGTGATTGCCTTCTGCTGTCTCCATGTGTGGAAGATTGCTTCCTCAGGAAAAGATGTAAAGGGTATTTTAATATCTATTGTGTTGCAGAGGCAAATAACCTGCAAAGGCTTGAACTGTCCTGACAGCTGCAACCAACAATGAAAGGGAAAGCTTCACCCTGACCAAATGTGTGCTCTGCTGCTTGTAGCATCTCTGTCCTGTTAATATTCCTTTACTGATTCATCTTCTGATCCAGACAGGGTCCCAGGACCATGGGGGTCTCCTGGCCACAGACAATGCCCGTTTGTCTGCTCACTGGAAGCTGAACTGTTTAATAAAATACAAGGAAAATATTCCCTGCAAGCTGCCAAAGGCACCACTGATGCGAGTGGTGAGATGCTGCGGGGCAAAATGTTCCTGCACTGCACTCCAGGACTGGCCCTGGGACTCCTACTCTCTCAGGTGTGTCTGTGTTGTAGGTGCAGCTGAGTACCCTCAGCACCTCACCTGGGGGTCCGATGTGTCACAACTGATGTGAACCTGAGCACTGACTCATTCCCGCAGTCCCAGCCTGGTCATAGAATCCCAGCACACACTGAAGCCGAGTCATGAGGAGCTTCTTGTCACCCAACACCCCCAAGTCCTCCTCCTCAGGCTGCTCCATCCAGTCCCCCCCATGCCAGGGCAGGACCTTGCACTTGGCCTCATTGAACTCCATGAGTTTCGCCTGGTCCCACCTCTCCAGCCTGCCCAGGGCCCCCTGGAACCCATCCCTTCCCTGCAGTGTGTCACTGCACCACACAGCTCAGTGTGTTGGCAAACATGCTGAGGGTGTTTGATCCCACTGCCCATGTCACCAACCAAGACATTAAACAGCACCACCAAAGCCTGCTGTCAGACAGTCAGTCTGCACACGCTGAGCTAGAACCACCTCCTGCCATCCAGCACTTAGAGCTGGCTTCCTACAATGTATTGGAGAAAGCACAGCCCTTGCCCAACTCTTGTAGTGTGCCTCATTGAGCCAGTGCTGGGTAATGTGCACATCCATTCCTTGGGAGGGAAGAGACAAATCTCCTTGGCGTTTGCCACCTTCTTGCTATTAGGCAAAGTTAAAGACAATGATCACAGAGTGCATGTAGCAACGTGCATGACTGGGCATTTGATTACAAAATTGGAGTGACACAAAAGCAAGGCACAGGAATCCCACCTTGCCTTTGTTGCTAAGTCATGCTTCGGGACTGATCACAAAGCAGCATCCCCTGCTCCAAACACCATCTCACCAAGAACTCTCAGGGTTCAGCCTAGAAGCTATTTACGTCCTTTCTATGCAAACAGAGCTCAGACACTGTTCTCTGGAATCCCTCACACTTCCTGTCTTGTCCTTTATTTTAAGAAAACATGGTAGCACTCATATTTTCCTCTCTACTTGGAAGGCTGAAGCCTACACTGGACATCTGTCCCCAGGAAATGCCCCACGCTGTAACCGAGACCTTTCCAGTCCAAGATGCATCATATCACACGGAGGTTTGGTTATATAAATTTACTTGGGACCTCATGGCAGAGGCTCTGTGCTAGTTTCGCATGGGCACCACCTGGGACACACCATTTACGCAGATGACTGACGTGATAACACAGGGTTTAGGCAAGAAACACTTGCCTCCTGCCATGGAAATGGTGCTCATTTGGGAAATGTCACCTCTGCTATTTAAAGCACTCTTTCTCTTTTTTGGATCACTGCATTATACTTAAGCTGTCACCGTACTTTATACATCACAGCGGAGGAATTTATTGCACAAACAGCTCCGGGTTTTAACTTTTCCAGATCATCCCTGGGAATAATGTACAAATTAGACACGACACATCTCCGGGGACAAGACAGATATGAGAAGGGAGTGAGTGCTCTCTGCAGCCACCCCCTCGTCCACAGACAAACTGCCACTCGTGGTCCCTCTCGCAGTGTAGCACTGAGAGGCTGCCTCCTCTTCATCTCTGGTGACGCTGAGTCAGACCCTTTTCTCCCCACTCGGCCATGCCAGATGGCACAGCTCTATGTGAGGAGTGCTCTGAGCAGAGGTGTCACAACAGCGCTCTTGACCAGACCGTGCTGATATGTGGTTCTGATGTCCTTCTCCTCAGAGCTGCTCTCAACCCCTTCTGCTGCTGCCTGTGTCTGTCTTGTCAGAAGGGAGCATTGGTGTTTGCTCCCAGGCAGCACAAACCTCTCTTGTATTGTCCCCCACGTTCTGAGGCAGCACTTTCCATAGCTGAACAAATCCCACTGGAAGCTTTAGGGTGATAGGAACTGATTAGTGTAGGGATACTACTTAGTGTAGGGATAGGCAGCGAGTATCCCTTGCAGTAGAACACTGAAGCTGACTTTGCATGCTGTGATGGAGCTCAGCCTCTGTGCTCCAGCCACCAACTGAAACACTGATGGATTCCTTGTCCTGTGCGAGGTGCAGAACACCAGAGTTATAAATGAATGCTCGTAATTATTACAGCATGCACTTGATATGAGTTATTGTGAAACTTCTGCTCCCAGGGACCACAAACTCAGCCTCAGGTGAACTTAATACTCTCATTATGCTGTGCTCCATGCCATTAACAATGTGAAAAACCACAAAAGCTAATATGGAAATGCAGAAATGGTGCATTAGAAGGAAATGTAAGGATTGTGAAGCAAAGGACACATTTTTGGAAAAGCTGCTTGGTTTACATCCTTCTCACTGAAATCAGGCTGGTTTCAAATAAAAATTACCATCAAAACAAGCTTTTTACTAGAAAATGTAAAAAAAAGACACATAGACATCCTTTGCTGTCCCTAAATCATGCCCTGCTCTCCATTCTGAACTGGCTCAGGTGGAGGTGTGAAGACGCCGTATCACAGCTCCATGGGGCATGTGGGGCTCTGTAGCCTCTTTTGCTTTTGTTGACCTGTTGTATATGTTCATTCATTTGCAAAGCCTGTAACATAATGCTCTCAGCCCTACCCCATCTTAGTCCAAAAGGCACAGTCTTAGGATAAGTCCACTCCAAATTCTCCTCTGATCACCACTAACTCTCAAACGCACTGTTTCTTCAAAGACTATGAGGTTGAAAAGAGCAATGACTGGTGGTGATGTTCATCTCTTGCCATAGGGCAAGACCATTCCTAAGTCATTACTGGCTCATCCATAACACTTGTTTTGCTATTGATCCTAAAGCTCACCGAGGATATGGATTCTCTGACCTTTCCAGACACTCTGTCCCCATGCCTTACCATGCAGACAGCTGGATTGTCCTGACATCTGAGCTGAAGAGGTACCATTTTTAACCCCATAGCTGGTTTTGTATTAAATTGCTGTTCTTGAATTCTGAGTATAGGCTGTGTCTCTGGAATAGGGTGAACTCAACAACAAAGTTTAAGTTGACAAGCAGGTATTCTTTATTGTGGCGCCAGGAGACATGGGGGATAGCTCCTCCAAGCGTTTCTCTCTTAAGCATCAAACATACATATTCATTACATTACATGCATATTAATAAAGCTGCTTATACATTACATCATTCTTCTAGAAAATTCCTCCCGCGTGTGCACAATAATGTGTAGTGGTCTTTGGGACCCCTGGTGGTCGTTTCTTCATCATCTTCCTCTTCATCACTTCATCCTGTGCCTGAACTTTGGACTTGGCCAGCCTTGTTGTTCGTTTGCCAGCTCCTTAGTTGGTTCTAACTGGTTTCCCTAAACATTAACTGAAGAATTCTCTTCCTTACCATTATCATAGAGTCCACCTGGAGTCCAGGTCACTTAGTTGCGAGCAAAATGTTCATTCTATTTACAATGAGCTATCCTTCATTCTGTCTTTCTTGTTCTTTCCCCATCTCAAGGGTTTTCCTTCAATAGTTCATTATGGAAGAACCCATCTTTTTTCCCTGAATGCATCTGTGGTTTGTACTCCTTCACGTGCTCATAAGAAGTGCTGTCTGATGCTTTTTATGTCAGTTAACAACAGGTTGAAAGTAACCTCATGCATGAGCCCTGACTGCCAGCTCAGTGTTTTGTCCTATCTAGTGTCTCAGACTGTGAGAGACTGATCTGAAATCAGACTCCACCATCCATTGTCTCAAAGATTGGTGTGAGAAGCTGACATGGGATTTCACTGACCATTGCCTGAGAGATAGGTGGGAGGAGCTGAGGTAAGACTCTCCATTATCTCGAGGACTGGTGTGAGGGATTGCTGCCCATTATCCCAAGAATTGCTGCAGACACATGCAGCTGAAGAGCTGGCTGCAAGGCCAGTGAAACTGGTCCGCCAGGAACATGTAATACCTGACATTAAGAACAGAGATACTGCCCCCAAGTCGCTATACAAAGAGGAAAAATGACATCGGCAAAAGCACACCTTCAAGGGGACAACTCCAGGAGGACACTTCCATGAGGACACCCATCTCTGCTGACTACTATGGATTCTTAGGGACATTGCTTCGATACCGACTACGGGCCCTGGATGACTCCCACCAGCTCCAATACCGACTACGGACCCCCAGGACATCGCTGGATCCACGGTATCTCTTTCTGCATCCCGAATTCTTGCTTCATTTCCATCCTTTTCCCGATCTGTCGCATCGCTATCCCGTTTTTCCCAATAATTTCCCTATTTATGCGAATTGTCTGTTTGTACTGACCCAACTGATCGGTTCCGGTGCTCGACCTCGTTTGTGGCTTCATTTCACTCTTGGGATCACGAAGGAAATGGGTCCGACACTGGGGTTTTCTCCAGTCGGACCCTGACATTAAATTGGCGCCACGGACAGGATCCCTCGCAGTGGAAAGCACCGCAATGTCCCGTAAAGTGTGAGCTGTTACGTGTGAGCCTCTCGGGGGCTTAAGGGCTGGGTTTTGTTGGAGCAGAACGTGCTGCCTCCCTGCGCCGAGTGTCCCATTAGAGATGAGCAGCAGTGAAGCTGCGCCTCGGGGCAGG